>CASHTH010002561.1:0-32728 GCA_030341885.1 Geodia barretti | reverse complement strand
GCATCAAATTCTCGTTCTAGGTGTTGTTGAGGGGTCGAAAAACATTCTGCGAGCCAGCAGGCGCCAAGCCCGTCCGCCAATTATTGCACATTGGCGCTACGGAGGGTAACAGTAATTCTGCGCGCTGTGCGCTGTACTGTGCCTTATTTATCACTGCCGTGCGCGTCTTTAGCTCACTTGTTCGGGTGGCTGAATGACTGCTTACAGTGATCCCCGCAGCTACATGCGCGGAGGGAGACCTACCCTCCCGAGCAATGTGTTGTATAGTTCTTTTCTACATCAAACGACGATGACGGGCGCGACGCGCTACCTAACAGTACGCCTGAAGATCCTCCGCACTCGAGGAGACATTCTTGATGAGACAAAGCATATTGGTGTAGGCCAACCATGTAATCCATTGCCAATGGGGCTCCTTCCTGTGTGCGACCGCAAACATCTTCTCCCAGTGGTCCTCCCACCCATAAATCATGTGGCCGTTCTTCAGCAACTAAATACAAACAAGCTTGCACGGCACTTGTTCTCAAGCCCCCTATACCATTAAATTGAGGGCTCTGCTCCCGTGTGAGCCGCCCACGGCGACTCCTCGCCGGTCCATAAACATAGGGCAGTTCTTCATAGGCATAAATACAAGCCTTGGTGCAAGGGCACTTGTTCTCAAAGCATGCCCGCTTAACCATTAATGAGGGCCTCACTCTCCCTGTGACCGCACCATGCCTCTCTCCATCCATAGTGCAGTTCTCTCTATCACTCCTCTTCAGGCACTAAATTAGTACAAGCATTTGAAGGCGCCTGTTCTCCGTTCTCTAAGCCCCCTAACCTTACAAATGGAGGGCTCACTCACTTGTGACCGCACCCAGCCCTCACCATCCATAGTGGTGGCGTTCTGTGAGTGGTCTTCAGGAGGCAACTAAAGTTAATACACAGCTAAGCATTGCAAGGCACTTGTTTCTGAAGCCCGCTACCATTAGAATGAGGGCTGACTTCCTCGTGTGACGCGACCCATCTCGGGCCACCCCTTAGCATAGTGGCAATTTTTTTTCCTGTCTTCAGGTAAAACTCTTGCAGGCACTTGTTCTGAAGCCCCGAGACCATCACAGGGCTCGCGGTCCCATGTACTGACTCGCGACTGCCATCCGCCCCTCCATTAGCATAGTGCAGTTCTTCCTTCTTCCATGGCAGCTAGATACAAGGCATTGCAAAAGGCACTTTTTTCTGAGGAAGTCCGCCTAATCATTCATCGATTGCCCATGCAGGCTCCGCTCGCCTTATAAACGCACCCATCCTCCCAGTCCTTAACATAGTGGGCAGTTCTTCTCTTCTTCAGGCAACTAAATACACTGCATGCAAGGCACTTGTTTCTGAAGCCCCTACTCTATTCATCATTGCCAATGAGGGCTCGCTCCCTTATACCGGCACGCCATCCTCCCATCCATTAACGCAGAAAAATAAAGCATTATGGTGCCAAAGCACTTTGAACACCGGAACACCCCACGTCAGTTTGGTCTAATGTAACCACTGCCAAAGGTGTTCAATATGGGGCTTCCTCTCCCCTACAGCTTCCTAATCTTTGTAGACACAAGGGGCTGCTCTTGCACTTCTAGAACACAACTGATGTATCCTCATAGAGGCAGCTATCTACTACGATTACTGTACAACTTCAAGTAGTCACAATTCACCAATTACAGTATAAGACCACAATTACTGCTGCTATAATATAGGTGTATAAAAAATATTACCCACCTACTAGTTGTGTCCTCCTCCTGGTATTGGCGTGTATCACAAAGTCCTGTGCAGGCAGTCCCCAACGATTAACTGGGTACATTGACCTACCTTTCATTAAAGATAGTCCCTGTCGTGGCGTCCTCCTTAAAAATTCAAGTCCGGGCAAAATTTACTTACCTTGCTTGTTCAATTTGTACATACCAATTTCCTCCCCCCACATTATTTACCATTATAATAATTAGTGGTACACTACAATACAATAGAACATAACGGGTGCAGGTTAGGTAGGTTAGGTAGGTAGGTAGGGGAGGGGCGTAATGAGGTTAGGTAGGACAGACTGCATTATTGGTAGGTAGGTAAGTAGTAGGGGTACGTGATTTTATCCTGAAAGTTGTAGGATACACTTCAGTTTGTATTAGAAAATCAACCGTAAAGGCTCTGCCTCAAGCACAACACCATCGGTGCTGCAACATACAGCCAATCGCGGTACATTGCCAACACACCAGCGCAGGCACCCATCGCAGGCCAGAGCTACTCAGCCAATCTACGCAGGCACCCCATCGCAGGCCACAGAGCTAAGCCATGAAGGCCACTAGCTATACGCTACACGCTCCATAAACAAGCCCTTATAAACGTCCCATATCAGTACAAATATTTTCTAGGCCTGCGCATGTTTTTGGTCACCACTTCAAACTTCCACAGCTTATGTACGCTAGGAGCTTGCACACTCCTATTGTTAATAATTTATTATAGCACGTTAACTTGAAGTTGCTTGCACATGTGCTTGTCTTCTTCGGGTGAATCCGGGTCTTGATATTCGGGAGTCTCGTCTTGTAGTCAGTTCGTCTTTGCAACTGTCTATTGCGGTAGATAGCCTGACTTGCTGGGCTGCAGAGAGTGCACTGGAGTTAACCACGCTTGCATAATCGGTGCATTTTTTGGCGAGCGAAGCGATACATTTGAACGTTTTTTTTGTTTTCTGTCCCGCTTTTCAGACAGGGATGCCCGCTTTCGCTCGCCTACGACTGGCGACAATGCCAATAAAACAGTTCTTCTATTCGTTGCGCCCCCGTGTGATTTTGAAACTAAGCGAAAAAACCGAAACTCGTCGAGCTAACGCAGGGCAACGTCGTCTCCGCTAAAACCTAACGACTTGCCTAGAGCCGCTGCTCGCTCCAGCAATCGTCGAAGGGTTTCGCAGATGGCTGTCGAACTAACTAGGCCCTCCGCGCTGCTCAGCAAAGTGTACCTCCGCCCGCTAGCTCTCTCAGCATCGTGTTCAGGGGGCTGTCGTCGTCCGTCGCAGGGTATAGTACGACGGTGCGTTCGTGTCTACCGTCGGTGCATGGGTATAAGCTTAACCGTGCTTCAGGTGGAGAAAGCTGAAAACTTTACGTGTGCAACCTTCTGCTAAGAGAGAACTGCAAAGTACGACAACAGCAATAAAAACAACTTACCCACTTGCAAAAAATCCCAGCAGCCACCCAGAAAAGTGAGCAAAAACGGCAGCACGGACGCGCATAAATAGGCACGGTACGCGCACGCGCCAACTGTTAACCCTATGCCCATGTGCAATAAGCGGGCGTTTTTTTCTGCTGGCTCGCGGAATTTTTTTACCTCCGAACAAACTTAGAACGGTATTTTTGTCAAAAAGGTGCGTCTCGAGCCTTCAACAGTTGGCGCGTGTTGTTGCTCGTATTTAGAACATTACGGTATTTGTCCGGGCTTACCGCGATTCGCGTTCCCACCTATGGCATATATACTTTTCTTATGTGGACATACCTCGAAGAACGTTTTACTGATAAGGTTTCGTGGTTCGTAAAGGAGCAACCATCAGACGGAATGTTGGCTGGGCAGTTCTAATGGTGGTTTAGGTTTTTAATCCATTAAACTGGCTGTAAGCTGTGTTTGCTGTGTGGTGAAGTGAGAGTGGGTTGAATGGGGAATCGGGAGCTTCGAGATTATTCACCCGAATCACTCAAGTACCGTCCTCAATCCCTCAACCCCGCACTGAAACAGCCTCCACCGACCCCATCATCCATCTATCATCGCCAATATTAACTTCTCTTCTCAAGGCTCCCTGCTCTCGCGCTATTCACCCGTTCAAAGCCGCTTCCCAGATATCCGTGTCCAAGGAACTTATCGGTTTCCAGCTATCCACCCTTGACCTCTTGTCATGACGATTTTGTTCGAGTCGGAGGAGCTGGGACCGCTGGGTTCTAAAGATGCTCTTTATGAGCGCTGCCGTTACACCTTTTTCCGGGAAGACGGGTCCATTTACGACAACGGAAAGTATATACAACAATGTCACTAGCTATCATCGAATAATTATTGCCGCTTTCTCCGTAGGTACGTGGTGGTCATAAAGAAGATAGCTAGGCAGTGGCTGTTCTACCTGGATATTTTTAACACCAACAGGCCCTCTTAAAAATGTTCCTCTCCCTTTGAACAAAGACCATTGAACGAAATAAATGTCTGAGTAGCTATTAGATACTAAATAACTGCCTCAGTAAGCCTTAGCTGTACTTTTATATTTTTGTGTGCCAAAGTAGTCTAATTATTATTATGTGAGAAGCATTACCTGCTATAATCAACACCAACATGCCCTCGTTAAAAATGTTCCTCTCTCTCTTTGAACGAAGCCCTTTGAACACAATAATGTCTCAGTAGCTATTAGAAACGGAGTGAAGCTTTAGCTATACTTTTACAAATATTCGGCAAACGTGCCAAAGTAGTTTCATGGTAATGTGAGAAAAATGCTTTGGTACACCTCCGCCACCACCACACTCTCGCGACAGCTGCAATGCGCATGCGCGAATAACTGCTGATCGAGCGTCGAAACGAGTGGGTGTCTTCACATAATGGATAAGCTGAGCGATTTTTGTAACTTATAACAATCTCCCTCCAGCTTCAGTTTTAGACGAAATCAAGGCCGCCAACGAGCGGTTCATGTCCCGCTATATACGCGAGCGGAGACATGAAGGCGCTCTCCGAGCTCTACACGGAAGACTGCAAGCTAATGCCTCCGGCAACGGACGTCGTGGTAGGCAGGGCTGGTTAGTGAGATAACGTCCACAGACCCGTTGGATTCTGTATCGCTAGAGCTGTTAAAAAAAAGAAGCAAAAACGCCCTAGATGGCACGTAGCTCTACTCTGCTACCGTGCAACGCCCCCATGCATTTTTACAGGGGTGGAAGGTGTGTTCAACGGCGTGCATGGAGGAGGAGCTAAGACGGTGAAGTTGGAGATCGACGAAGTGGGTCCGTTAGGCTCGCCTGACACTGTCTTTGAGCGCAGCCACTACACGTTCTACAAAGAAGACGGTTCTGTTTTTGACCACGGAAAGTGAGACTAATTATTGTATATAGCATCTTGTTCAAACATGCATCCTGCTTGTCCAAAGGTATGTGGTAATCTGGAAGAAGATTGGTGGGACTTGGTTTCTTTATACTGACATCTTCAACTCTAACAAGTCTTGAAAGAAACATCAAGAAAGGAGAACAAAATTATATGACATTTTAAATACCTTGGCAGCTGAATTAACTAATCCGGACACTTCGGAGTGACCTAAAAATCCGCTGCTGATCATGCGCATTAACTTCGGTACGGGCCGATTCCCACGTCATGGAACGGGGATTGAAGCTGAAGGAGGTCATTTCTTTTTGCGCATGCGCCCAAAAAGAGGGCAGAGCTGAGGGCTGGGCCTTTGCGGGTTAACTTAGAATAATTTCTATATAATTATACTAGGAATACGCACGCGCATAATTTTCCTCGCTAGTCGCGCCAATGATGTGCGCGCTCTACTGACTGCGCGCGAAGCCAGACTAATCTGCGCGCACGGCGGAAGCTAGACTTCCTACGAATGACAGAAGTTACACTTCCTTTTGGTGACTAATTGACATTCCTAAGCGTGACTAATTGACGACGTATATACATACGCCAATTATATACTGTGTTAAAAATTTCAAGCATAATTTGGTAAAAATAGGAGCATAAATTGCACATAATGGAAGAATCCAGGAGTAGAATAAAATCCAAATATTTGAGCATAATTTCCTCAGCCCTAACCGTAACCCTCGCTGCGCATGCGCGCCGAGGGTTAATAATTATGGTAGAGTGGTTTTGAAAGGTAACAAGTGTCTAGATATTGCTTGATTGTAATTTTGTGGCTAACGGGTGAGCAGAGTGAATCTATGTACATCTTTAGTATTTCTGGACGGTATATACTGTCACACATACCATAATGTGTTTTACGTGCTTCTAAATACTCGTTAAACCGTGTTTGAACTCGTGTTCCAGTGCCAAGAAATATAGTGTTTCATTTGTTTTACGTAGTTGCCAAGCGAAGCTAGCCTACCTAGTGGTCTGAATGCGGGATTTTTCACTGTATGTTGTGACCGGCACCGCACTGCACAAACCGTAATATTATACGTGATTATAAATACACCCGAAACACCTGCGAAATATTGAACTGCTATATAGCTTGTTTGCCAAAAATGTGTTGTGATAGTGGCTGCAATCAGTGCATGCAATCAGTGCATGCAATCAGTAGTGACCTTGTGACCTTGATTATAGTAGGGTGGCTGCATTACAAAGGTTTTACTATCACTCTGAGATCTAAGATATTTGTGGTGCAGTTGAGGGGTGCCCAGTAATTAACAACAGCCCTTACAGAAACAAACCAACTTCCTCAAAACAACCTCCTTGTTATGATGATTGTATATCATGTGATGGTCAGGTAATATAATTTTAACTGCCCCTACACCTCTATGATATGCTGAAACCCAGATGGTGGTACCACACTTGACCACCCTTCATTACACTGGCTCACTTTCGCATCATCGTTATTCTTTTATCGTCATACGGATTTGGGCATATTTAGACCGACACTGCGTATGATATAAGGTCTAAAGGTAGGCTAGTGAAGCAAGCCCACCCACTCTTCCAAATTGCAAGATATTTCACCGGGACAGTGTGGTTTGCAGCTGACAACAGACAGTTTCAACAATTGCAGCTCTATGGATCTGCCTGCTTTTTCACTCGCCAAAAATGTGTTGCATTCCATCTAGTAAGTAGACACTTCCAGGTGAGCAGGGCTCTATGTAAACCTTCCACATCTGTAATCATCCACACTCTTAGATATACTTCCTGCCAGCCCCATGAACCCAGGATGAAGTCAGTCAACTCTACACGCAGGTGATCATGACAAACTGCACCGGTCTCATTTTTCAGAGAGTGGGCTGTAGTTAAACCCTCAGCACATGGTGCAATGGATGTGTCCTCTAGCACATCGAGGCCAGAATGAAGTCAGTCAACTCACACATACTCTAGCAGGAGATTGCGACAGACACGAAGGTGTCATTTTCCAGAGAGTGGGCTCTAGTTAAATCCTCGGCACATGGTGCAGTGGGTGTGTCCTCTAGCACTTCCAGGCCAGAATGAAGTCAGTCAACTCACACATACTCTAGCAGGAGATTGCGACAGACACGAAGGTGTCATTTTCCACAGAGTGGGCTCTAGTTAAACCCTTAGCAGATGGTACAGTGGATTTGTCTACCTGCCAAGCTCTTTGAGGCCAGAATGAAGTCAGACAAGGAGGGCTGTAGCCCCTGTAAACCTTGCCACATGGTGCAGTGGATGTTTTCCAGTACACTATACTGCCACTATATAGTACGTAGCTGTATGATGCCAGAATGAAGTCAGTCAATACCCTATACTGCCACTGGGGTAGGGAGGAATCTTTGAATACCCAGCCTCCCCCCCCTGCCGCCAAAACAATGTCGTGCGTGTGGATTATTACTGTGACAAGAAGTTGGTAGAATCGACAAATTCCCCCCAAAGACAGCAGTGACCACCGACAACCAGCTCCTGCTCCTCTTTACACCAAGACAGTCACATAACACACGCACAGAGTAAAGACTTAGAGCTATGGAGAGCCATTCATACATTATACCCCACATGTTATCGCTGATGGCAAGCTTGGTTGATTTTAAGCACAACCAAGTCGGTTTTTTCGCTGTAATTGACAGTTTAGCTGCCGCACCTGTATCTGCAGATCTTGTGATTTTCGTGCCGACAACAGCAACAACAACAAACATACGTACAAACCGATCACATAACCCCTTGAGCATGCACGCAGGGGTTAACAGCAGCTGCATTAGACTAGAATGATAGCAGGACTTGCTTTTTCCGGCAAGAGGACCATGGACAGGTGTGAAGTATGTAAGAATTTGAGCTATTTCGTGGACCATTATCCATAGCATCCACACAAAGCAAGCAGTTTACACCGAACAATAGGTTTAGTCTTGCTTCACTAGGTCTACAGAGTATTACTGTTCATTCACACAAAAGAAATGAAAAGCACTGAAGTGCAAACCCTCGGCGCACTGTGACGCGCACGCGTAAGTAAACGCATGGGCTGGGTTTAGTTTTAGCTGTTACTCGTGGTCTCTTGCCAGCTCGCGCAGAGTCTGATGCGGGCTAACTACACTACTAGATAGCATGCGAGAGGCGATACACGCCCTGCGTTGCATCTCCTGGTGCCTCCGAAGTACGCAGAGCACGCGGATCGATCCGACTGTGGTAAGCCATCCCGTCCGTTGTGTATTTGCATATTGGCTTTTTCGCGCTCTAGCTTTGCAACGGAGCAGTTTTAGAGAAAACCGTTCGAAATTTCTGACCTTCATTGCCCGTTCAGTAGGTGGTATCCTTTGTGAGACGAAAGAACACTCGAGAAGTGAGATGAAGAGTAACAGACAGACTGACAGACAGACCCAAGTACTGTAACCCTCGCTGCGCATGCGCGCCGAGGGTTAATGATTGTTTTACCGTCCACTGACAACAACGCATGCGCACATAATTCGCGACGCGCCTATATATAACTAGTAGGCGAATGCATGGCATTTTTGGCGAGCGGAAGCGCGCTTACAACTGGGGTCTAATCGTATGAGTCACTCTTGTGTGTGCACAAAACAGTGAGATACATTGCACAGGACCAAGTAGGCCGAAACGACCCGAGCGCAGTAGACAATTCGAGTCGAGTCAAAAACAGTCAGACGACAGCGCGAATCAGGCATAATCCGGCAATCTGATTGGTCTTGCAGGAATAGGGAACAAGTGGCAATGTAGAAAAATCTCTCGCTGGACTGTGCAGCAATACTCGATAGCTTCGGAGGTGTTGCGTTTCCCAGCATTATGAAAATGTTGAAATCCCTTTCGGATAAAAAGAAGCGCGTAATGCTGGAGCATGCGCAGTTGGACGACGTACGGGCATATATATATAGAAAAATCGCGCCGTTCGGACCACTAGGTTAGCTCGCTTCCGCTCGCCAATTAAGGACCGCGGACCGGCTTTTCCATTGCTTTCGACTTTGCTGGAATATAGCTGTACCAGTGAAAATGGGTTGGTAAAATCGTAATGCAGAATATGCAACTATTGTGAATTTACTTCTTTCTCCCATAGCTTCGTTTGCTGGCGTAATTCAAGCGCTGAACGACAGGTTCATGGAGTTTTATAAGAACAACGACATGAAGGGTCTCTCTGAGCTCTATACGGAGGACTGCAAACTCATGCCTCCAGGAACAGACGTACTGACCGGCAGAAGCGGTTAGCGTAAAATATTGCGACCTCGAGCGCAATGGGTGGTATAATACGTACGCGTTCCACAGATGCGGCCGACGTATACGCGAAACTGCGAAAAGCTGGAGTGATGACGATTTTGTTCGAGTCGGAGGAGCTGGGACCGCTGGGTTCTGAAGATGCTCTTTATGAGCGCTGCCGTTACACCTTTTTCCGGGAAGACGGGTCCATTTACGACAACGGAAAGTATAATACACTAGCTATCATGGAATAATTATTTAGCGCTTTCTCCGTAGGTACGTGGTGGTCATAAAGAAGATAGCTGGGCAGTGGCTGTTCTACCTTGATATCTTTAACACCAACAGGCCCTCTTAAAAATGTTCCTCTCCCTTTGAACGCAATAAATGTTTGAGTAGCTATTAGATACTAAATACCTGAGTAAGCCTTAGCTGTACTTTTATTTTTTTTGTGCCAAAGTAGTCTAATTACTAGGAATGCGCACGTGCATATTTTGCCTCGCGCCTGCCAGCCAATGCGTAAACAGTCGAGTCCGACTGAAGCCGCTCGTGTGCACTGACTGCGCGCGAAGCCAGACTTCCTACGAATCTGCGCGCACGGCGGAAGCTAGACTTCCTACGAATGTTGTTGAGCGTTTTCTTGGTTGTCGACAGTCTTACTTTTGAGACGCCGAATCAGATTGCAGTATTTGCCACGACCGTGAAATAATCACATGATGTTATGTAATAGATCGTAACGCAGCTCCGTAGATTCCGCTTGTCCACGAACGAAAACGGGCTTTTCTGCGCATGCACTCGACAATGATAAGTCGAGTCAGCACAACCATGCACCAGTCACCAGACAGACACCCAGAGGAGGTCGGACATGCGCAGGGATTGCGTCATTGTAAATGACATTTATGCTGACACAGCAATTTCTTTCCTGTAAAGAATGTATGGGGAGATAAAAGAGCGTGCTGTAGCAAAGCCAAGCGGGATTCGGAGAGGATTAGCAACGGACTCGATGTAATATGTAAGAAAGATACTGAAAATCCTATTATCCCCAGCGATCCCCTACCGCTCGGCAAGATATAGTGAAGAATACTAATAACTCTGTCACACTCACAGCGTGAGCCCTAGAGCTAAGCTAAATGCAGAGTACCTTACTTTGATCCTTTTTACAACTCTCCGTGTGGTTTCAAGCGAATGCTCCGTCTGTTTTGTCAAAAAACTAAGCATAGGTCGAGCAAGTCGTCGAAGGTCGTGCATTCCTCAACACGCTAATTGAAATTCTTGTACTATTCACGTGACCGTGTCCGACCTACCTCCTCTGCTGGAGCTGGATCGGCCCCCCAGCCCCTTTTCCTTTCTTGAGGGCGGGGTCTGGGCACGGCTAATAGTTTGTTGCAATGCGCATGCGCGGATAACTGTTGATCGAGCGCGTCGAAACGACAAGTACGTGTGTCGTCACATAATGGTAAGCTGAGCGATTTTTGTAACTTATAACAGGCCATTCAATCTCCCTCCAGCTTCAGTTTTAGACGAAATCAAGGCCGCCAACGAGCGGTTCATGTCCCGCTACGCGAGCGGAGACATGAAGGCGCTCTCCGAGCTCTACACGGAAGACTGCAAGCTAATGCCTCCGGCAACGGACGTCGTGGTAGGCAGGGCTGGTTAGTGAGATAACGTCCACAGACCCGTTGGATTCTGTATAGCTAGAGCTGTTAAAAAAAGAAGCAAAAACGCCCTAGATGGCACGTAGCTCTACTCTGCTACCGTGCAACGCCCCCATGCATTTTTACAGGGGTGGAAGGTGTGTTCAACGGCGTGCATGGAGGAGGAGCTAAGACGGTGAAGTTGGAGATCGACGAAGTGGGTCCGTTAGGCTCGCCTGACACTGTCTTTGAGCGCAGCCACTACACGTTCTACAAAGAAGACGGTTTTGTTTTTGACCACGGAAAGTGAGACTAATTATTGTATATAGCATCTTGTTCAAACATGTATCCTGCTTGTCCAAAGGTATGTGGTAATCTGGAAGAAGATTGATGGGACTTGGTTTCTTTATACTGACATCTTCAACTCTAACAAGTCTTGAAAGAAACATCAAGAAAGGAGAACAAAATTATATGAAAGTTGTTGCTCTAAGTGTCATATATGTATAGTGTGAAAATTATTTAAAATACCTGCAACCCCTTGGCAGCTGAATTAACTAATCCGGACACTTCGGAGTGACCGCTGCTGATCATGCGCATTAACTTCGGTACGGGCCGATTCCCATGTCATGGAACGGGGATTGAAGCTGAAGGAGGTCATTTCTTTTTGCGCATGCGCCCAAAAAGAGGGCAGAGCTGAGGGCTGGGCCGGCCTTTGCGGGTTAACTTAGAAAAACAAGTGTTCGGTTGCGTGTAGTGGTCTTGTGAAAGACAATCATCCACTGTTAGGCCCCAGCCCTTGCTTTCTCAGTCACTGCGTGGTTTCCTGTTTCAACCCATAACATGTAGAAGCCAGTACAAGGCAACGTGACGCTGCAGAGAGACATCTGTGCCTTTACTTTTCCTTTGTAGCTATACATACGTCTCTGTCCTGCAACAGTTGAAGCGGGTAGCCACCTTGGCTGCCTGACTGAGCTGGAGACAGACATCTGTGTGCCTTGCCTGCCAGTTTACCTAGCCAGCTAATTGAGTTACTCCTTCCTTGCGGGCAGGGCGGGCACACTTTCTTAGCCCGCCTCGAGTTTGGATAACAGCAGGGTGAAGGGTGCCCCTTTCAGCTTCCCCCTGTAGCCTGGTGTTTATAGAGACAATTTCTCAATGTGTTCCAGCTCCTAGATAATTCCCACAAGTCACTTATCTGACTCACATCTGTTTCTCCCCTTCTACATGAACCATCCAAAAATACATTCATAACTTTTTTATTTAACATCTAATTGTAAAAACGCTAACACCATTAGAATGCCCGCAACATTCCTGTTCTGATGGTGTCCTTTACGAACCATGAAACCTTATCAGTCAAAAGTTAGCTGTATGTCCCATAAGAAAAGTATGCCATAGGTATGGGACCGCGAATGGGCACTGCAAATACCGTAATGTTCTAAATACGAGCAAAACACGCGCAATATTGAATGCTCGAGCTCGCTTTCAAAAATACTCGTTCTAGTTTGTTGGAGGTAAAAAAATTCGGCGAGCCAGCAGCAAAAAACGCCCGCATTATTGCACATGCGCATGAGGGTAACAGTTGTGCGCGTGCGCCGTAAGTGCCTATTTATGCGCGTCGTGCTGCCGTTTTTGCTCACTTTTCTGGGTGGCTGCTGGGATTTTTGCAGTGGGTAAGTTGTTTTTCTTGCTGTTGTGTACTTTGCAGTCTCTCTTCTAGCCAGAAGGTGCACACGTAATTTTTCGCTTTCTCACCTGCAGCGGTGTATATACCCCTGACGACGTAGACGAAGACGTATATACCCCTGACGACGACGACGACAGCCACCCTGAATACGAGGTGAGTGGAGCGGGCGGGGTCACTTTTGCATGCAGCAGCGCGGAGGGCCTTGTAGTTCGAAGCCATCTGCGAAAACCTTCGACGATTGCTGGCCGCGCGGTAGTGCAAGTCGTAGGTTTTCGCAGCGACGAGTTGCCTGCGTTAGCTCGACGCGTTTTGCTTTTCGCTTAGTTTCCAATCACAGGGGCGCAACTATAAGACTGTTTTTGGCATTGCCGCCAGCGTAGGCGAGCGAAGCGGGCCTCCTTTGTCTGAAAGCGGGACGAAAAAACGTGCGAATTATCGCTTCGCTCGCCAAATGCATATTATGCACGTGTTTAACTCCCGTGCTCTCTCTGCAGGCCGCAGTCACGTATCTACCAACTGCAAAGACGACTGACTACAAGACGACTCCAAGACAAGACGATACATCGAAGAGACAGCACATTGTGAGCACTTCAAGTTAACGTCTATAATAAATTATTATACAATAGTGTGTGCAGCTAGCTACATAAGCTTGTGGAAGTTGAGTGTGACCAAACATGCGCAGGCCTAGAAATATTTTTTACTGATACTGGATTTATCAGGCTATGTTTTTGGAGCGTGTAGCGTATTAGCTAGTGGCCTTCATGGCTTTAGCTCTGTGCCTGCGATGGGTGCCTGCGTAGCTCTGTGCCTGAGTAGCTCTGTGCCTGCGATGGGTGCCTGCGATGGTGTTGGCAATGTACCTGCGATGGCTGTATGTGCAGCGATGGTGTTGTGCTTGAGGAGAGCCTTTACTGTGATTTCTAAAACTGATTGTCATCCTCAACTTTCGACATAATACGTACCTACTACTTACCTACCTACTACTACCTGCCTACCTACCTATTACTACCTACTACCTCCTACCTACCTACCTACCTACCTACCAGTTATGTTCTATTGTATTGTACTGTACCATAATTATTATAATGGTAAATAATTGGGGAAATTGGTATGTACAAATTGCAAAGCAAGGTAAGTAAATTTTTGCGGCCTTGAATTTTTAAGGAGCGCGCCACGACAGGGACTATCTTTACTGAAGGTAGGTAACTTGTCCAGTCTACATTCTTGGGACTGCTGCACAGGACTTTGTGTACACGCAATACCAGGATGGAGGACAACTAGCTAGTTGTGTAATATTATACCTCTACTATTATTCAGCAGTAATCGTGGTATACTGTAATTGTTGAATTGTGCTACTTGAAGTTGTACATGTAATCGTAGTAGATAGCTGGCCTCTCTGAGGATTACATAGTTGTGTTTCTAGAAGTTGCAAGAGCAGCCCCTGTGTCTACAATAGATAGGAAGCTGTAGGGGAGAGGAGCCCATATTGAACAACTTTGGAGTGGTTAATTACGGACCAACTGAAGTGCGTGTTCAGTGCTGGCAATTGGCTTATAAGAGCAACAGGATAGAGATCACGCTTTTTTCTGCTGCTGCCGTTAATGGATGGGAGGATGGGTGCGGTTATAAGGGAGCGAGCCCTCATTGGCAATGATGAATGATTAGGGCCTTCAGAACAAGTGCCTTGCAATGCTTGTATTTAGTTGCCTGAAGAACTGCCACTATGTAATGGATGGGAGGATGGTGCGGTTAGAAGGAGCGACGGGGCACTTCTTACGTGCTAGAGTTGGCTAGAAGGATGAATGGATTTTGAGATATGGCCTCTGTTTGTCAAATGAACAAGTGCCTTGCAATGCTTGTATTTAGTTGCCTGAAGAAGGAAGAACTGTCACTATGCTAATGGATGGGAGGATGGGTGCGGTCATAAGGGAGCGAGCCCTCGTTGATGGTTAGGGGCTTCAGAACAAGTGCCTTGCAATTGCCTGAAGAAGGAAAAACTGCCACTATGCTAATGGATGGGAGGATGGGTGCGGTCACAAGGGAGTGAGCCCTCATTTAATGGTTAGGGGCTTCAGAACAAGTGCCTTGCAATGCTTGTATATATTTAGTTGCCTGAAGAAGGAAGAACTGCCACTATGGATGGGAGGATGGGTGCGGTCACAAGGGAGTGAGCCCTCATTTAATGGTTAGGGGGCTTGAGAACAAGTGCCTTGCAATGCTTGTATATATTTAGTTGCCTGAAGAAGGAAGAACTGCCACTATGGATGGGAGGATGGGTGCGGTCACAAGGGAGTGAGCCCTCATTTAATGGTTAGGGGGCTTGAGAACAAGTGCCTTGCAATGCTTGTATTTAGTTGCCTGAAGAACTGCCACTATGTTTATGGATGGGAGGGATGGGTGCGGTCACAAGGGAGTGAGCCCTCATTGGCAATGATTAATGGTTAGCTACACACATTTCATCAAGAATGTCTCCCTCGAGTGGGGAGGATCCTCAGCATATAGGTGCGCGTCGTCGTCATCGTCGTTGAAAGAACTTACCCACTTGCCGGGAGGTATGTCTCCCTCGAGCATGTAGCTGCGGATCACTGTCGTCGTCATCGGCTGCAGGTGAGAAAGCGAAAAATTACGTGTGCGTAGAAGAGAGACTGCAAAGTAGCACAGAACAGGAGGAAAAGAACTTACCCACTGCCGAGCAGCCACCTCGGAAAGTGAGCTAAAACGCCGCACGGCGTATAAATAGGCACTTACAACGCACGCGCACAACTGTTACCCTCGTGCGCATGTGCAATAATTGGGGAAGGGCTTGGCGCCTGCTGGCTCGCCGAATTTTTTACCTCCAACAAACTAGAACGAGTATTTTTGCGAGCGAGCTCGAAGATTCAATATTTTGCGCGTGTTTGGCTCTTATTTAGAATCACGTAGAACATTACGGTATTTGCAGTGCCATCCGCGGCCCCATACTTATGGCATATATACTTTTCTTATGGGCAGCTGACCAACTCTGTGCCATGACAAGGTTCAATGGTGCTTCGTTTGTGCCTGTCCTACTAGTTCTTCATGTGTCGGGTGCCATGGGTTCTTTGTCTGTTGCACGGACCATTGGACCCACTCCATAATTTTGATTATTCTCCCCGGAGTGTCCAGAACATCGTCGTAATCCTCACACTGTGAGGATGGGTGCGCTTTTCGCTTTTTGGATGTCTATATAGCCTTGCCTGTCTCGGACTGCATAGCAAGAGTGCACACATCAGTGAGCATGGTGCTCCTGTTGACTCGTGAAAATTTCTTTACTTTTGTGTCTGCATTTGATCGCTCCATCACTTCCTTAAGCATTCTGGAGTAATCGAAAACAGATTCTAATGGGTTATGGACATAAAAACAGATTTGTCTGTTGATACCTTTTTTTGCGGTTTTATCGATGTTCCTGGTTCAATGTCTTGTTGTGTAGTTGTGTGAGTGAAAGATGTTCTGTAGAGGAAAGGTGTGAGTGAGTGAGTCTGTGCTTCCAGAGTGCTGCTGGGTTAACTTACGTTCCCCTTTCTTCTCTCACTCTTTGTTTGGTCTAATGGGTCATGTATATACATAAAAACAGATTCTAATGGGTTATGGACATAAATGGTGTGTGTTGCCACCTTCATGATTGTTCTTGCCAACTTTTCTCTCGCCCTATATACTGTGTCGGTAGATGGGGTGGAGGTAGGGGGGGTTCTGCAGAGAAAGATACCTGGACGTATTTTGCTAGGAGTTTCTCCACACTCGGGTTATGTGTGAACCTGAGTGAGTTGTTGCTAGGATCGATCTCCACGCTGAGGAATTGAAGAGAGCCCACCACTTGAGTCCTTAAAGCAAAAAAATTAAAGCAATATGTACTTGGTTAGTCCATAAAGACCCTGACAATATCAGAACAGTAGATTTGAAGTAGTACTAAGATAATTGTAGGCCTATTATTTAGCTGAAAGACGAGCCTTGAATTCAATCTACTCGATGCACTGCCAACAAACCTTGATTCAACAAAAGCAACAGTGCAAATTTTACCGCCTCCTTTTAAAGGCATCTGTTGTGCGTGCAGTGAAGCCGGTAGCCGGCATTATTGCTTCTGGTCTATGGTCTATATAGTGGGTTAGGGACTAACTGTTGCTCCATTATATCTACACTATCTTAGTTCAGCTTCCGGGTGAGCACAGAAACAATTGCTTACTGTTTCTGCACACTCCGTACTTCATTCTGCTTCATTCCAACATTCTGTTAGTTATCTGGTCTTTTGGGGGGAAGTGCCTATTCCTTACCTAATTGGAATTTGGATGCCTCTTCCATTAAAACCTTTACAAGAAATTGAAATCATTGTTTCTAAGCCTAGGATTGTTAAATATTTTTTTAAATCAGAATGAATTTTTTGGTGATTTTTCAAATAACTATCTGAAATCGCAATCACTTTTTCTCCAGTTTTTTTTTACAATACATTTATTAATAATCGAGTCGATCAGTAAGAAAGCATGTGTGTATGTAATTATGCAAGATAAAACATTTCATCTTACCTCTGGAGAGTTCTTTGTATCTTCTAGAATAACCTTTAATAATCTATTTATAGCTTCAACTGCGTATGCTGCAACAATAAGAGAATATGTATACAACTTGAGGAATAGAGAGCCCACCACTTGAGTCCTCTTCTCTCTCCCCCTGTTCTTGTTCTTCTATTTTTTAGTTAGATCTTTACCACACCGTGTCACATTCCTTTAACATCTGTACACACATGCAATACAAGATTCACTGTGTAAGACTCACTACATTATTTTTCCAATTCTCCCCTGCATCTTCTGAATTCCAGAGTCCTCCTTCCAGAAGAACCTCAGAACCCTTTTCTTCCTCTCTCGCAGCAGGTGTGCAAGTTTGTTGTACTCTTCGTCCCATGTGTTGAATACCCCATAACACTGGAGCATATCCAGGGGAGATTCCCTCCAGGGGAACTTGAGCATCCTCTCTCGCAGCTCCTCTTGCGAATTTGTCGTACTGTTCATCCCATGTAGTGTTGCCTCGTATCTTCTTTGTATGGCCGTGTATGGTGTAGCTCCTGTTGACTCTTGGCCAGCGTGTTTGTGCTCCTGTTGACTCTTGGCCAGCGTGTTTGGCTGCTCTCACTGACACCCACTTTCTGTATGTGAAAATAGTTTATAATTCATAAAAATGTATTTACTTTATATCTGTAGTCGAATCCTTAGCACTCGCCACCAATCGGGTCCACTTCCAGGGTGTCAATCATATATCTTTAATTTCCGATTTTTTGGGCATTTTCTTTTAATTCATTGCATAATCTTGTCACTTGACAGACATGGTATATATGGAGAGAACGATAGGGGACAAGAGAGGGGAGGAAAGGAAAAACCGGTATTGGGATGTGAATTAATCATTAATTTTTAACAAACTTTGTGTTAAATATCTACAGATGTTTAATTTCTTAGTTCAGCTTCCGGGTGAGCACAGTAACAATTAATTGCTTACTGTTTTTGCGCACAACGTATAAACTTATGTTTTATCTGCATCTCCTCCTGGGCAGCAGTTGTAACCAACCGTGCCTGGTTTGTAAGCTCCCTCTCACACCTTGTTTCCCACCCATCTTGAGGACATTACTATTATTGACCTCTCTGGCTTGTATGTAGAAGAGAGCCCAATACTTACCCTCAAATGTTTCTTCTTCCTCCTTCTCCCACATTTGCCTCTGTGAGACGAACAAATGTGGTAGTGGCTTTGAGTGGTTAGCACACTGTCTTCGTAGAGTTTTGGTTCCTCCCAGATAAAGAACGATGCGCATAATGGAAAAATGGAAGTTGAATGTCAGATGGAAATGGCAGAAAGTTAATGGCCCTAAACAGCCATCATACAGAGGAGAGCAGAGCCACCCCTCTCTCATAGAGACCATGGTCAGAGGAAGATGGGACTCCCTCGGCCTTGAAATCCAGTGTGCAGGTAGACTGGCAGTGTCACCTACAGCAGAGATGTGAGAACATGAGAGGATAAGAGGAACCTTACCTTTCCGTCAGCCATTTTGGACATCTGTCTGGTCTTTTGGGGGGAAGTTCCTATTCCTTACTTGATCGGAATTTGGATCCCTCTTCCATTAAAACCTTTACAATAAATTGATTCTAAGCCTAGGATTGTTAAAAATCTTTTAAATCAGAATAGGTAAAATTCATCCTCCTTGTCTGCCATCTCGGTGTGGCTGTCCTGTGCGGCTGTCCTGTGCACACTCCTCTCCCTCTCTTGTTCTTCTTGGCTGGGACGGGGGGCACTGTATGTATGTGTGTGCATCATAGAGAGAGAAGAGAAGAGAGAGATGAGGGAGAGAGAAGAGACAGAGAGAGGAGATTGATTCTTTTCCCTGTGTTGGCACCTTCAGTCACTCCCTGCGTGCTGAGCTTCTGCTATTCTTATTTTTAATATTTGCCTTTCGTACATGCGCGTCGTCCGCAACGAGTTAACAGCTGTGTGCTTACATCACTTTACTTGTCTTTTTCCCATTGTTTTCTCGGGCCTTGTTCTTCCTCTACGTAGAGGTGGGTCGTACAGGTTTACAAAATCATTGACTTGTCTCCGCTTCAATCTCTCCTGCTCTCAGAGACCTACAATAATGTGCAATACTAATATTTCATATTGGGTGGCCAACGCGTTTGTGCTCCTGTTGACTCTTGGCCAGCGTGTTTGTGCTCCTGTTGACTCTTGGCCAGCGTGTTTGGCTGCTCTCACTGACACCCACTTTCTGTATGTGAAAATAGTTTATAATTCATAAAAATGTATTTACTTTATATCTGTAGTCGAATCCTTAGCACTCGCCACCAATCGGGTCCATTATTAAGTCTGGTCTCCCTTGAAGAAATGCAGCCTTTCCATCACTTCCTGATTGTTGTGTAAACAGTTTAATAGGACACTGCTTCAATTGGGCAACTTACCTTAAGCAGCTCACATTGAGCATTTTAGAGTAATCATCCATGACCTCATTGTGTGAGAAAATTAATTATAAAGTTTACAATTCATAAAAAATATATATTTACTTTCATGTCTGCATTTAGCTCCATCACTTCCTGTTTGGACACTGCTTTAATTGGGCAACTTACCAAAGCATTTTCCGATAATCTTCCAAGGTGTTAATCATGCTTATTTCTTTATTTTCCGATTTTTGGGCATATTCTTTGAATTCATTGCATAATCTTGTCACTTGACAGACATGGTATATATGGAGAGAACGATAGGGGACAAGAGAGGGAGGGGAAGGAAAAACCAGTATTGGCATGTGAATTAATCATTAATTTTTAACAAACTTTGTGTTAGCTCATCTTGTTTTTCCTTCAAATCTTTCAACTTTTCCTCTGAATCCTGCAGCAATATAATATGTATAACAATACTATAATATAGGGGGAATGCAACAATTGGCGAGCAGTCTGATTTTTCACAAATTTTTTCGTAAATCAGTGTAACATCACGGTATGTGCAGTGCCTGTTCATACTACAATCTAATTATGATATTTATAAGAGGACAGTCTTGTGGTCCTGGAACACCACCCACTGACTATATACCACTAAATATTATCCACTTCGTTTCCCCTTCCTTTCTTGCTGGTTTCCCTGATTCGAGGTTTCTAGCCATGATTGATCACCACCAAAAGCCAAAGCGACCAATCTGCCTAGTTTAGCGGTCACGGTGTTATTTCTGTACTTGGCTTGTTGTAAACACGTACCCAGGTTATTCTTCGTGGCGCATGCGGCCAAAACGGCGGTTGAGTAACATCGTCACTTCTAGTACGTATGGGAAAGCAGTAGTGCTAGTGTCGTACCCTAGCCGTGGTCCCATGTGTGCTCCATCTCTGGTTCTGTTTGATCCTACTTTTTTCTTTAGACTAGCCAGAAATTACGTAGCCGTTTTAATAACCATAGAAAAAGACTGAAGAGCATGGCCAACCTTAGCCTCGTCCCCAGGCCCCACCCACAAGGAGAGGGCCTGGTATCCACTGCTTGCGCATGCGCGGTATTTTATCGGAATGTTGATAAACCGTGTATTTTCCGTATATTTTCGTGTGACGCTAACGTCACCTAATGACCTGAGGAGAGTGGGTGGGGTCAGTCCAGTAGCTAGCAATGGCCAAATACAGCGGCAGCGCCGACAACGGCGAGTTCGATCGCGCTCTTCAATACGCCCTGCTTTAGCTTGGGAGCTCCAAGCATCACGCCAAAAGCCCGAGCAAAGAAAAGCTATACACTCAATTTACCGAGGTAGAGATGTCTTTGTGTGGCTGCCCACCAGGTTTGGCAAATCTCTCTGCTACGAGGTTTTGCTGTTCGTGAGGGACCACAAGCTGAGCAGGATCGATGCCAAGTCGAGCCTTGTTTTGGTAGTGTCTCCACTCATGACAGATCAAGTATGTAGCCTACGCGAACGAGGAGTGAAGGCAGCTGTCATTAGCAGTGGTACTGGGTTTAGTAGCGATTTAGTTGCGAATGAAGGTGACCTCTCTGTCTGCAGCCACTCGTAATTGCTGGCGGTCGTAGCTGATCGACACAAGCGACACACACAGGAGCCAGCTACATTTTGCATACTCGACGTGTTGTTTACGAGCTAGCGTAGTATGAGATCCTTATTCCTACGTCATTTCCTTTTATCGAATTTGGTGTTGACGTAGTTGCGCTACACCCACGTTGAAAATACCGCGCATGCGCAAGCAGTGGATACCAGACCCTCTCCTCGTGGGTGGGGCCTGGGGACGGTGCTAGGAATATACGCTGTATTCTGAGCTGTGGGCTGCGGGCTGCACTGGTATTCTCCTCGGCTGTTAACTATACTGGCCTCGGGCTAATTGGCAAGCGGGAGCGAGCCAACCTAGTCGTTTGTTCGACCGGAATTTTCTATGAGCTTGAGCTTGCTAGCTAGCTACTAGAAGAATGTTGAACATTGTTGGCGAGCGGGAGCGACCCAACTTGGGATTTGTCCGCGATGTTCGGGCTGCAGAACGTGCTCCTGTACCGCCTCGCCGCCTATACGTTAACTAATACATAATCATTTTAGTTCGGATGGACACACTGAGGATGATAATATGTATTACGGCAATTGAGAAAATTGTTGACACTGGAAATAAAGTCGGTTCAACCTCGAAAGAGAAGATTATTGGTGCAGGGAACTATGTACGTTCTATCCGTATGGACTGAATGATAATGTGAGGGAGCTGGTAACATATCTAAAATGAAAGGTCAAGGTCAACTGGTGGTTAATACGCTTTTTAACAGAGTGCGCAAATATCGCAGACGTAGGAAGAAACGTGACCTGGGCGATTTACCTGATAACATTGAGCATTACTTACAAAATTATAAAACTTGTAATATAAGAAGCTTCATTCTCGGTCTACCTAGGAAGTGTATGTGTATGGTGTGGAATATTTTTCATAATTGGGTGAGTAATCATGAAGTACCCAGTAAGATCAGGGTGTTGTTGAAGGACTTGATAGCCTTCCGGCTTCAGGTGGTATGGCAAAGAACACTCTGGTTTTATGAAAGTGTATTACCATAATAAAGACATTGGTTTGCCTCAAATACTGAACAGCAGGTATGTTAGAGGTGCGATACCCCAAATTTGTGGGCGCAATATTTAATCAGAGGAGTGTATTAGAGGAGCTTGACCGTTCACTGCTACCAAATATACTCTTACCGTGAGGATCGTCTGTTCCTAGGGAAGGTGGGTGTGGGTGGAACGGAATCTAAATCCTGTACTCGTAAAAGAACGGGTTTTACGAGTACAGGTATATACATGAAAAACTTGATAAAGAACGATGCGCATAATGGAAAAATGGAAGTTGAATGTCAGATGGAAATGGCAGAAAGTTAATGGCCCTAAACAGCCATCATACAGAGGAGAGCAGAGCCACCCCTCTCTCATAGAGACGATGGTCAGAGGAAGATGAGAATTGCTGGGCTACATCCCAGTTACTTCTGCAAAGCTATATATTTTGTCGTAGTTTGTGCTCCAAACAAACTTTACATCATCAAGGACACAGATTGGGCAGCAAAGAGGGGTGTGTTGGCACCTTGATTGTTCTTGTACATCGAAATGTCCTTCCAAAGTGTTTGCATATTTCTTCTGCCGTTAATATGCTTGGACAGTCAGCGACACAAGGCCAGTTCAATCCTTGGAAATAGACGTTGATTTTGACTGGGGGATAGTGTACTCTTCTGCAGGAGGGAAAAGAGTGACTATAGCATGTGTGTTTAAGCAATGAATCGTAACTTACGCAGCCTCTCTTCTTGGAATGGGATGAGGTGGAATATCCTTCAGGTACTTGTACATGGTTCTGGTGATCTTGGAGATTCTTCAGACGTCAGGAAAGGGAGGTCTCAATGGAGAGCAGTCCCCGCAGGTCTCTGGAGGTCCGGATGAAGTCAGGGTAGCTTACTATCCTTCCGCACCCTCGGTATAGGCCACTGATGAGCACTACTATAATACTACAGTTCACTACTAACTACAGTTCATAATAATCGAGACGATCTGTAAGATAGCATGTATGTATATAATTATGCAAGCTAACATTTCATCTTACCTCTGGAGAGTTCTTTGTATCTTCTAGAATAACCTTTAATAATTATTTATAGCTTGAACTGCGTATGCTGCAACAATGACAGAGTGTGTATACAACTTGAGGAATGAAGAGAGCCCACCACTTGAGTCCTCCTCTTCATCTCTCTCCCTCTTCTTCTTCTTCCTCTTCCTCGCTCTCCATATATACATAGTACATAGTGGGTTCATGGACATGGACATGACTCTAATTTTTCTTCAACGTACTCATATTCTCTACCAAATACTGTTAATGAAGGACGAGCATCAGGGCTTGCAGAAACTGTTGTGGTTGTTTTTCTGCTGATCTTGTTTCAATTTCCTTCTTGGTGTGTAAGATTTGGCTTGAATTTGGCCTAGAGTCCACATTTTACGCAATCTGATTGGTCAATTTGAATCTGCCGACGTCTCAATGCTTGTCATTTTTGGTCTCAGAAATTCTGCTAAACCCTCATGTTCATGGAGACATCCAAACCACAGCCAAGCCACACTGTGGTAGTTTCCTGAATTCTTCATACAGCAAAAAATACACCACATGCAATATTGAACAGCTATCCTATTGCAATCCATATCATGGACTATCATATAGTAGTCTGTTCACGGTTGAATTTACCTAAATATTATTAACCCTCGGCGCGCATGTGCAGCGAGGGTTACAGTAATGGCATGTATCGACACCCGGATGCTATGTGAGTATTAGCGGGATACCAGCCCATCAATTAGTGGTACTGTGCATGTGCAGTTTGCCGAGGGTTTGCACTTTAGTGCTATTTTGTGTTGTATTTGTATTTTTCTGCATTTGTTTTATTAAATGTATTTGTATTATTCTTCAGGATTGTAGGTTGGGAAGAGGAGGAGGAGAGAGGAAGGTTGGGAAGAGGAGGAGGAGGGAAGAGGAGGAGGAGGGAAGAGGAGGAGGAGGGCAGAGGAGGAGGAGAGAGGAAGGTTGGGAAGACACAATTACAAGCGGCAGAAGTGAAGATCAAACAAAGTTTGTTAAAAATTAAAGATTAATTCACATGCCAATATACTGGTTTTTCCTTCCCTCCCCTCTCTCTTGTTCCCTTTCCATGTTGCCTTGACACTCTCTCCATACCATTGTCTGTGAAGTTACGACAGATTTGGAGTCTATTAAAAAAGCAGCAAAAAATTATTTCTGATTTTAAAAAGTATTTAACAATCCTAGGCTTAAAAGCAATGATTTCAATTTCTTGTACAGGTTTTAATGGAAGGGGCATCCAAATTCCAATTAGATTGATTAAAACAATGTATTATGCCTCTTACAGAAGTGATTATTTCAGTTGGTGTTTGTTTTTGTATTTTTTTGTCCAATGTGTGTTTGTTTGTGTCACAAAGACGAGGTCTTGGACCACGTGCTGAGGATTGACCGGATATTCAAACAATCTCAGGTGTATATATACAGAGTAGCTAGTGTACTCTAAAGCACAAGGTTCCCCTTGTCTTTATTTGTTCCATGTTTTGAATTTCTCAAGTCCTTTCTTCTGCAAAAGTGTAGTGTCACTGGCTCTGCTGTTTTTCGGCCATTTCATCTGAGCTTGATAGTTTAGTTGTCTGTTGGCATCTATTGTGTTTTCCTCTTTTTCTTCTCTATATAACTCTTCTCACACCGATGCTCCCTCCTCTCCTCTCCTCTCCCCTCCCCTCCCCTCCCCTCCTACGGAGACAGAGAGTTAAAAACGCTACAGCAATGGATGGCGGCTACAATGGCGGGCCGACCGACCGATAAAATACTACAGTTTCAGAGACAGCAGATTTTCTGACGGAAGTCTGCCTTGAACCCTGATGTTAGGTATGGCTACATAGCATCCTTTTCTTTTAGCTACCACCTCACTTCACTTATATTATACTTCAACATTCACAGGAATTGGAGAAAATAATAATACAAAAGGATGATAGAATAGATGATGAAGTAAAGATTAATAAAAACCAGGAAAAGATAATAGAGGTAAGAACATATCCTGTCGACAACTGTTAACACTTTGGCACACACACGCGTGGATACACGATAGCGGGCGGCGGGTATCGGTGAATCCACGTGGTAGCATTCCCTTGCCAGAGGGAGATAGCTATCCTCTGGAATAGCTTTGTTGTTGGGAGAACATTGTTGGGTAGCTAAAACACCAACTAGCAACAGTGCAGAGACGTTGTGATTTGGGCATGGGAGTGGTGAGTGAGGATGAGCATGGGAGGGGTGAGTGAGGATGAGCATGGAGGGGTGAGTGATTGAACGTTGCCCAAAATCCTCCAGGGAAAAAACTGTTTACACAACGCTAAAAGTCAGTTTAGCAAGTTTGTATCGTTAACACTCTGTGACATTTTATAATATACGTTATAATAGAAAAACACAATGGAGATAATGGAAAAGTGGCCTACATAATGAATGGGGGATAGAGGGGAAAGGGGAAGGTAAGTTCACCCAGCATCACTCTAGAAGTACAGACTCACACCCTCCTTCCACAGATTACCCACCCCCATACCTTTCTCCCTCGAGGGAGAGGAGGAAGAGGAAGAAGCCCCGTAAGTTCACCCAGCATCACTCTAGAAGTGCAAAATCACACCCTCCTTCCACAGATTACCCACCCCCATACCTTTCTCCCTCGAGGGAGAGGAGGAAGAGGAAGAAGCCCCGTAAGTTCACCCAGCATCACTCTGGAAGCACAGACTCACACCTTCCCTCCACAGATCATCTCCACCCCTTTACGCTTACTGTGGCAAAGCTTAGTAGACTTATCCAAACAAGATATTTGTGTGGCCATTCTTTGTAAACCAATCCCATGTTCTTATTAAATATTAGTGTGCTTTTAAGGATTCAAGAAAGGATTAAGTAGTATGTGGGAGTTAGAATCACTCACTCCCACCTTTCCTCTACAGTACATCTTTCACTCACACACCTACACAACAAGACATTGAACTGCAAAAAAGGTATCAACAGACAAATCCGTTTTTATGTCCATAACCCATTAGACTAAACAGGACAAGGAGGTTGAGGAAGAAGAAGAAAGAGGAAGAGGAAGAAGCCCCGTAAGTCCACCCAGCATCACTCTAGAAGTACTGACTCACACCCTCCCTCCACAGAACATCTACCCTCCTACCTCCCCCACCCACCAAGAAGAGAGAGATGTTGGTTCTGAGCCACCCTTCTGCACAATTTCCAGTTGCCAAAAATCGGAAATTAAAAAGAGATGATTGACACCCTGGAAGATTACCAGAAACAAGATGAGCTAACACAAAGTTTGTTAAAAATTAATGATTAATTCACATCCCAATACTGGTTTTTCCTTCCCCTCCCCTCTCTTGTCCCCTATCGTTCTCTCCATATATACCATGTCTGTCAAGTGACAAGATTATGCAATGAATTAAAAGAAAATGCCCAAAAATTGGAAAATAAAGAAAGAAACATTATTAACGCCCTGGAAGATTACCGGAAAATGCTTGGGGTAAGTTGCCCAATTGAAGCAGTGTCCTATTAAACTGTTTACACAACAAGCAGGAAGTGATGGAGCTATCAAATATCTTCCACAGATTACCCACCCCCATAGAGGCAGACAAATTACTATTAGAGATTTTTAAAATGTATTGTCTGTATTAGAGATCATTTTTTGAAGTTGTTTTGTCTTGTTCTTTGACGGGATGACTCATTTTCTTATTAACTCTTTCATGTGCGCATGCGAGCTGGCACGTCATATAGAGAGATACGTAGTTGGTCCAGTGAAAATTATACATCCCAGTACCATTAGGGGCACAGTCAGTACAGACGAGGCTCTGTGGCACTCTGGCCAGGAGATCGAGAAGTTGCCAGTTTGAAGATTGAAAACTCAGTTGGTCATGTTTACTGAGTCCCACTGATCAAAATAATCATATTTTTATTGTAATACACAAGAATAACAACAGATACAACATCACATCACATGTCTGGGAAGAAGTGTGTGTGTAATGGTCATGGTGTCAAGTTGCTCCACTGATGGAGCTGAAGAGAATGGCAGACATTCTATGAGGGTCCAGTCCAACCTGAGACCTTCGAGCTGCTCTCGGATATGTATCACTGCCATGGGCCACCTGCAGTGGAAGGAAAGATGGGAGGCAGAGACTCTACCACAAAACCTGGTGTGCATATCTGTACTGTGTGTGTGTATAAAACTGATGTGTTGCACAATGGATGTATATACACGCAACATTGATATAGCTGATCAGATTGGAGATCTCCATAATGTTACCAGACCCCCTTCCCCCTGGACTGACCCTGTCATCATTGTCAGAGTCATCAGCTATGAGTGGGTTGAGAGTGGTGAGCATCTTTTGGAACTTGCTCTTCATGTCTTGGTGGTAGAGAAGTTGGTCGGTGGATATGAGGCTCTCGTTCAGGTCCAGAGAATGCTGACATGCATCCATCATTGACCTGAGAGATGGACAGGAGGACTACCATTAGTCAGCCTGTTTAACTACAAGTCTGCTTTTCTGAAACCTCCCCCAAAATAAAGGCACTGCCTAAGTCCAAGGGTGCTGATAAGTATTAAGTTGAAGCTGAGTAAGATTCTAGTGGAACAACTCTCTAAAGACACCCTTGAAATGAGGTTTAACCAACGCCTTGCTGATACGAACACTTTATTCTGTCTCAGTATTGTCTAGATTGGAGCAGATTTAGCTCGCTAGCCTCCTCTTTCTCTCCCCTCTCACCGGTAGACGGTCTTGAGCTGGCTGATCTGAGCAGACGACAGTTCTGAAGAGTGTTGCTGAGAGAGAAACACTGCGTATTCCTGCACTCCTTGGTTCACCTGGCCACCAACGGGAGAGACGAGATCAGGAAGAAGAACTTTCAGTAGATTTGGAATTCAGCCGTATACACATACACACATACACACAGAAAATTGCACAATTGAAAAGAGATGACTAGGAAGGCTTATTTTGCCCACCAACTCCGCCAAAAGATTGTCATAATAATGTACATACCTGAGTACTGACACAACCTTGGAGTAAGAGTTGTAGTCTCTTCAGGTCTGGGGGTGACCTTTGAACCTGGGCCACGAGGTCACTCGTCTTCCTCTGCATGGCTTCAATGGCCACCTGCACACACAGTAGGAGAATATATAGGGAGCCTAATAGACTTGTGTGCACCTCAATAGGGGAGAGTTCAAACTGTTCTTGATGGATGACGAGGATCCTCTTCTTAATGTAGGGGAACCAGTGTGAAGCTAGGGGAACAGAGAACAATTTCTTAATGTAGGGGAACCAGTGGGAAGCTGGGGGTACATAAAACAGTGAATCATAACTGGCGACCGAGGAATGTTGACGAGTTGCTCTAAACAGACACTAAGTACTTTCTTCTGTCCCTCTGCTGGTTAGAGAGGTTCCACTGTATATGCCCACTCTACTCACTGGTGAGGACCGTCTTTCTCATGCACTGCCGTGTGACGTCGCCCTGCTGTTTGCCCCCTCTCGTGAACGGAGCCTCAAACACAAACCGACTGAGATTGTTGGTCCTCTCAAACCGCGACGTTCTGTCCTGCAACATGTCCTCCGTGAAGTACGGCTCCACGTGAGTGATTTGTATGTTGGCGTGGTTGGAGGCCAATGACTCTATGTCAACCTATTGGGAGAGGAACAATCAAAATGAGGTAATCGTGTTGTGTTAGATTTGTGACGGACCCTGCCGGATTCCTGTACGATGTTGACAGGTGTCCCGGGACCAAACTTTCTGGAGTAGAGTTTCTGGAGTCTGAGAACTATCTCGGCCAGAGTGGTGACTGCTGGCTCCTTGTAGATGTACTGCTTCTCGTGGTCGTCTCCGAATGGCTGGGGAGAGGGGGAGAGAGGGAGGAGGGGGGAGGGGAGGAGCATAAGATCATAGCAAGCCTTGTCAGGTTACAGTATTAGAACGAATGCAACCACAAAAACAAGAGTGTATAATTTCACTTTAGTAAAGGGTTGACAGGACCATACACTATCGTACACACAGTCCATTTGACTAGGTGGGCTTGCTATCTTAGGCTGCCCTTGCTCTGAATAAGGAGTCAGTGACAGAGAGATTATGGTACAGACATTGGACGTACCCTGCCAAAGAAGGCCACTCTGAAGTAAGTTCCGAGATATCTTCTCCCGGACTCTTCAATGTCCACCACCTTACGGTAGGCCTGGTGCAACTTCCCATACATTTCCATCATACTCTGAGGCCAGAGAGAGAGAGGAAGATCAGAGAGAGAGGAAGACATTCACACACACACACACACACTGAGTACAATCTGTTGTACGAGTTATACTCTCTTTCAATATAAGATTGAATAAGTCATAGAAACACAGAACTCATGTTGATATTGTGTTTGTTATAATATACCTTAGAGTCCCTGGCATCTTCATAAAATGGCTGCAGAAGTTTCGCCACTTCAGACATGACTTCGTAGCGCTGACCCTGCTCGAAGTAGTCCATGCTGGTCTCTAGTAGGGACACCAGGTTTGGCTGGAGAAGAGAGGGGGGGAGGGAGGGAGAGAGAGCTTTTTAACTCTCTAACCACGGAACACTCACATACAGACAGACACACATCTTTAAATTCTGTATCATCCAACAAAAACAACTCAAACATTGACAATAGTAACCATAACTAAAATCCCAGCTAACTAAGATACACTGAAGCAGTAGTGAATTGTGTTTGTATATGAGGTAACCTGTGTGTAGCTGTGGTCCTCGGCACCAGCAGTGCCCTTGTCTTCCCTCATGCCTCTCTCCTCCATCTCGATGTTGGGGGAGATGTGTGTGAAGGCAGCACAGCCGTGGGCGTTCTCCTTCTGTAGTTTCAGACACTCTGCCACCAGACCAGCTATGTGGATACTGCAGTGAGCTGCCTACAGTTGTGGGAGGGAGAGAGAGAGATGAAGAAATGGGGAGAGAGAAAGATGAAGAGACAGACAGAGAAGAGAAAGGGAGACCTCTGAATAGTTGCCGGCCTTGAGGTGGAGGGCAGTCATGGAGTCGAGCCAAGTCTGCCTCAGTTCAGGAGAGTTGCTGTAGCTCTTGGCCAGACTGTAGTGGAGATCCATCAGCTTCTCTGGGTCGTTCTGGTGGGCCTGAAACAGCAAACACAGGTGGATACTGCGAACCATCGACAGAGGGAGTAAAATATTCACAAGTTTTAAGAAACTTCCACAATTCCTCCAATTCCATAAAGGTTCCTCAAAAGTCTTGTTTAGCGTATGTGTTTGCTTTTGTTTGCATAATGTACCTTCATTTGTGATGTGGCGTTGAGAATGGTTTTCAGTCTCTTCATGAGTTCAGCCACTTCGGTGGGGAAGGCCGAGCCCTGGGACACAGAGAATGGGGAGGAAGAGGATAACATGCTCTAGTGTGCATGCAGAGTTCTACGATGATAAGTGGAAGGCTCACTCTCTTAATCTTGGTGTCATCTTTGACAAAGTTGGCGATGGTGGCGAGGGATCGACGGAGGTTGGTATCACTCTCTCCCAGTAGAGTGGACACCAGTCGAGATACTGCTATCGTCGCCTGGTGAGAGGAGGGAGAGAGAGAGGGAGTAAAGCTGGGAAGATTGTTACAAAGAGAGAGAGAGACGGAGAATTGTTAAGAGGGTGTGAGTTGTACCTGCACGTGGCAGCGAACGAAGCCCTGACTCCTGAACAGTTCATTGTTTGTCTTCATCATGAGATAGAAGGCCGAGCAAGCCTGTGACAACAGAGGATCTAACTATACATCAAACCAAACACGGCCACAATATGTACACTGTACCTCTGATCTGGTGGTTGACATCTTTGAGTTGCAACATCTCAGAATCTACAGTGACAAGAAATTTCTTATATACCAGGGGGGAAATTTTAAGGGGTCGCTAAATTTAGTGAAATTTAACAGAACTTTGCACCCCACTGGATTAATATAATATACCTCAAAGCAGAGAATTCCGCAGTATTCTGCACTTCCTTTGAACAGACTCTCTCTGAACTGAAGAGAAGGACAACACAGTCTCAATAATATCAGATCAGTTTGTGTTTCTCTTTCTCCCTCACGTTGTGGATGAAGATGCGTAGGAAGTTGAAAATGTGGGACTGGAGAGTGGCAGATGTACTGACATGGAGCATCGTGATGAGCAGCGTGAAAAACTAGAAGAGAAAGGAATCAGATTTTATACAGTCCATTTGAGGCAAAGCAATAATGACTACCGAGTGACCAATACTACAAGTACAGTAGTTGTGTGTGTGGCATTGCTACAACTGTGGTATCACTTCTCTCTCCGCGAGCGAAGCAGTTCAAACCTTTGCCATGAAGTAGTTGTCACCCATAGCCTGTGACAGCTCGCTGGTCATCCCCTCCATGAAGGTGTCCAGGACACCCAGGATGATGAGTCCCACCTCATAAGAGAGAGCTCCCTCCAGTTTCACGTGTAGAGCCAGCTCCTCGGCAGTGGGGGAGCGAGGGATGGTGAACGTGGCCGGCGCTGGGGGAGAGAGGAAAGGGTTAAAATACCGAGTGATGGCTGAGGAAGAGGGAGGAGGAAGGAGTCGCTGACTGGGTGCTGGGGAGTTGGGAGGGCGTTTGGCCGTCTTCCCTGCCACGCTGGACACAGACGTCTTCTTCCCTAGTTTCTCTTTCTGAGGAGGTGTGGAGACAGACGGAGAGGCTGAGGGAGAGCGGGACAGAGTCGACTCGCGATATGACAAGGCTCTGCAGAGAGAGATGTAGACTATTAATCTACTGCATTCAAAGTGACTCACAGTTTTTTGCTGACTGCAGTCCTCCCACAGTACTTGAAGGAATACAGACATGTTCTGCATTAGAGGAAACAAACTGACAGTTAGCCAAATTGAAAACTAATGTACAGTATAAACTGCTTTCTCCAACTTTGGCGGTCCTTACCTTCCAGCTAAAAGTACAAACACTCTATGACACACAATTCTCCATATACTAAGAAAATGCTAACCCTCCACTGATTAAAAGAACCACACCCACTAAGGCCACACCCACTCACTCTAGAGCGTTGAAAAAGTCAAAGAACTGCGAGAGACGAGATGTGGACGGATCTTCAAAGTCGCTCAACTTGCAGGAGCTCTGGACCCTCCTCCAGAGCCGATGAGTTCGCTCCACCAGTGGAGCAGCACGGAGCTCTCGATGTGCTTGAGGACAAAGAGAACTGAGACCAGGAGATCTCTGGTCTCCTCCACTGACAGTCTGTCCATCGCTCTCAGAGTCTGGAGGGAAGGAGAGGGAATACCTTCTCTAAGGACACCACTGAAATGAGGACTCCTCTCTAATAAGGACACCTTTTCTTTCCCTAAGAGCAGTTTTCCTGCATGCATCAGGACACCTCACTAATAAGGACAGTTTCTCCTGCTCATTAGTGTTAAGATTGAAGGAGTTCCACCTGATACATACTCCTCCACGGCAGGTGTGTGGGTAGATAGAGTGGCGTCAGAAGTAATGGAATTTCAGCCTCTTTGTCTCCCTCTCTCCTTCCCTCCAGGTCCTCTATGGCAGCTAGACTGGGAGCCAGG
>CASHTH010002560.1:0-35509 GCA_030341885.1 Geodia barretti | reverse complement strand
GAGGACACTGTCCCTTTTCCACACCATAGTCCTTGTGAGGAACACTAGACCTAGTAGTACACTCAATTTCGTCCTCATATTAGCGAACTAAAATGGCTGGAGTATCTTTGTTTGACTACAGCCTGCAGACCTGTGTAATACAGCTGATGTATGCTACACAGGTTTAAAGTGAAAATGAACATTGCAATACACAACACGGAAACACCTATACATACAGGTTCAGTGTACAACCCAACCATTATATATATAGTACCATGTTACATACGTAATGACTAAGCACTTTACTCTTATGGTCCTTCGGCACTAATGCTGATATGCCACTCAATTCGATAACCGCACAAACAGTGCAAAGAAACTGTGCTATGTGTCAAAATGAGGTAAGGTAGCAAGCAAAAGCAAGGCAATACACCAGACAGCTGTTTCCAGAAGCACGCATGGTGGATTTGACAACCCACGACATTCGCAGTCTAGGTGAATGCTCTAACAGCGGCAACTACAACGTAAGACAGCAAATCGAAACCATGGAACATTATACACACTACACCTCAGTATGTAGCAACCGAGGTAAGTAAACAACCAAAGATGAATAAATAATAATTAATGTCAACAAACGAGAGTGAGGGAGCAAGTGAAGGCAGAACAAAACGTCCACTGTACACTCTCACCTCAAAAAAGTATTAGGAGCAGACGCATGGTTATAATGCACAAACTGCCAAACTCTATGCAGTATCAACAATGAGGGACAAAGCAAAGGAAAAACGCGCCATGGCACCCATCTCCAAGCTGCCAGGAGAGGTGGTCAGACTCCGAAGGAACGTGATTTATAAAGTTTAACTGAACAATAATCGAGTTGTTGTGTGTCGTCTAGATGAACTGCATTTATGAGTGATTGCTGAACTCAACACAGTTTCCTCGGAAATATCAACGACTGATGAACCAGTCCGGCAATTTGTTTTCTACGAGAGGTCAAAGTTAACCACAACTTACAAAATGCTAATAGTAATGGCCACCAATATGTGGAGTCTGAGTGAACCGCTAAATATAATGGCCGCCAATATTTCAGGCTTTACAGTAATAATATGACACATCTCAGGAACTGCGAGTGACTGATGCTGGGTGACCGAAATGAATAAAACACAATGTATTATTGTTCACCGTTGATCATACCTGAAAATGCATCAGTGAATCACATGCAGTGGATTTATAAGTAGAGCAACAAGAGCCACCCAGAGATAATTTATAAGTTTCAAAACCAACAAGATCTTATACTAGGGTCTGAACACCACCTCTCTGGTTTGAATACCATGTCTTGACATAAACAATTATTTGTAGTCATGTTTCTGCTAATAGGGGAAGATTGTGGTACATTTTGCATTTATGATGTGTACATTTGGGTACATAAGGACTCAACAGTGGCTATGGAAGAAAACTTGGGACTCAACTGTGGCTATGGAAGAAAACTTGGGACTCAACAGTGGGTACGGAAGAAAACTTGGGACTCAACAGTGGGTACATAAGGACACAACAGTGGGTACGGAAGAAACTTGGGACTCAAGAGTGGGTACGGAAGAGAACTTGGGACTCAGCTGTGGCTTACATAGGGACGCAACAGTGGGTATGTAGGAGATATTTTCAAACTGGGACTCACTGATGGATGCAACCCTTCAAATTAAGAAGCAATTCAGGACTCAACGCTAGGTAAGCCGTGGACTCAGTGCTGGGTAAAACACCACTCGTGTGAAGACTTCACTTTTGACTATTGTCATTAATTTTGATATATGAGGTATTACTGAAAAGCAAAAATCTTGGGGATCAAAATACCCTGTTTTTGCTATAACACTACAGTTGTAATATGATACTCAATCCGGCGTTCACACGGCCAGACGTAATGGCAAAATATAACTAATAAAACACCATTAGAACATCATGGGTAGCTAGTGACCGATAGTAGAAAATTACAGCATCTGAAATGACTAGGTAGGCTCACTTTGCTCGCTTATTGGTTACTTGTTGTAGAATAGGGCCCTCCATTTCTCTGAATATATGGGTGACAGCCAACCAAACCATACCATAGATACGTGGATCAACTCATTTGTCAAGTGCTCTTCCTTCGAAGACACCCATCATTTGTTTGATCAGCATTCTGTAGAGCTTCCCTGATGGTCGAATTTGATCAACAAACCTGCTGAACACATCGCTCTCGCAGATGGACAAGAAGTACTACCAGACATCATTTCCAAAAGAGAGGGAAAAGTAGACACAAAAACTAATATTTAAAGCTCAGGAGGAACATTGGAGGGTGTCTCGACAACACAACACCAATACAAAATACGAACACTTACAGTACTTTCCCTTAATCCCATTCCCTGAGAGCTGTACTTCGTAAATAATTGACAGACTGGCCACTGACTGCAACACCATCACACCTCCCTGCCTGAACATTGACTGGAAGTACAAGGAAATGATACGCTGATTTGAGTGAATAGCCGAATAGCTAAGGAGCTGAACTGAAAGATAAATCAAGGCCAATGTATCTGTGACACTACTATATACCCATAGGGACCTGTCCCCCAGAGAAACTATAGTATTTTCCTCTGCCCTACTGTGAAGGCTCATCTCAGATAATATCAATATCCTCCTGACAGAGCAGATAAAGAGATCCTATAATTATTACATGAACTTTCTGAGGATTATATGTGCTGCTATAAATGCGGTTTTGCTCGCTTCCACAAAATTCACATTATGGTATATATAATCTGTAAAATTTATCACATTAAAGGTGTATATTTGTGCAGTTTATTATTACATCACAAGGCAAAATCATTTCACAATAAACAACTCAAAACCTACTAGCAAACAGTTGCTATTTTACAGTTGTCCCATAAGAAAAGCAGTAACATCATTAAAGTATGGGCTATTGAAGTGTTTGATAAGCATTAGAGTCCTCCAGTCTGTGTGGTATGTCGCTGAATGAGACTCCATTGTTTGGTGATCGATGAAAGAGTGAGAGCCACATCCTATGAGCCAACTCCACTCTGCTTTTGATGCAAGGAATTAGAATCATGAACTTGTACATAACTGTAATTGCAGCAACAATGTGAGGTAATAGGGAAAAAAATGTGAACGAAGATGCAAGACCATTGTCAGACATAACTTGTCCTTCAAACCATAACGTCACTATGAACACATTTATTGCAATGACTGTTGTGTGAAAACTCATGGAAACATTCACGTATGTTGACTTGTAGGGCTTTATATACGCAAACATAAAGCCTAACATTATGAATGTCAGTGCAAAAAACACAGTGAAAAAACTGTCGCAGCTCAAAGTTGTAGGAAGGAAACAGAACAAACATACATAACCCAGCAATCATTGGAAGAGAAGTAAGGAATCGATAGTCATATGTATTGTTGAGACCGTCCTTGTAACAGTTTGAAAATGTCTCAACAAATGTATTGAGCATCAGTTGGGTACGTGGCCGTATTGGGCAACATTTCCTAGACAATCTGGTTGAATTAAGACAGAGAATTAGTGTGGGACATACACCCAGTACCAGAAGAAGAAGAATTGCAGGGAGAGCATAGGGCAGGTGGCCCACGCTGAACCACTGAATGTCAGTGTCATACATTAACACCGTCTTTACAACTTCCCCACTCTCATCATATGCATTCAGAGCATACACAATGGAATAAGAGAGATAAATGAGATAAAAGAATGAGAGAAAGTAAAACGTTGCATAGGCATGGATAATAGAATCACTTACACTCCTTTTTCTTATACAGCAAAACATTCTTTTAAATAGTGCCAAGCAAACATTACCAGCCGGTAATTCTTTGCATGCAACTCTATAGTTAACAAAATAAGTAGCAATGGATAAAGGCAGAAAATGTAATCAAGATAAACCACCTGCATTCCTGATAAAGAGTGATGCAGGCATGTGGGACTTAGATGATAGTATATACCAATGAAATACTGTGACAATCCAGAGAGCAAAATTGATAGGTTCAGGGTAAATTTCCAAATGACCCCATACTACTCCCCATAATGTAGTATAAACCAGTGTAAGCCTTTACAGATGCAATATGACACTGGCAAAATATGATGTAGGGAAAGAGAAAGCCCGATGGAAAGTTTATGTGAAATACAATGATTAAAACAAAGCAGATTGTCATGGGCAACACACCAAATATCACCAATAATCCAACTGCATAGGTAGTGTTGCACTTTGCACAGCTCTTGCTATATGAGTTAGGGGCATAGCCATAACCTGATACACACTCTCCGCACAAAAACCCTTTCCTCTTGGAGTTACTGCACATGAATTCATTCAATGCTGATACATTCTCTGGAAGCAATGTGTACCCTCTAAAACTGCGACCAATGAACACATTGTTAGTATTTCCTGCAACCAGCTGAAGTCTGCCAGAGACGTTGCTGAGAGTCATGCAGTAGTCTAGAGCTATTGATACCTCCTTTGTGGCGTTGTTGCATTCAATTGCTCCTTTGAGACTGCTCCCACATTCACAATCAGACGAGTTAGGAGATAGATGAAACCAGGTTGGACATATATCATTCTCTTTACAGCATGACTGTTATAAGCATCGTATGAGATAGTACCACTTCATTTGCTAACTGAATCGTAAGCTGCTAGCCTACCAATCTGCCTGTATTAATAGTGGATGTATAATAACTGTATGTATGTACACATATGGCTGCACTGGACATGGCCAACAGTTGTGTTTCCTGCTTAGTATTTCCCCTTCAGTAGGAGTTCAGTTTATACTATCACTTTCAAGTTTGCTATATACTTCTAAATCATCAACAAACACCACATGTTCATTGTTATGCTTCAAGCAATCCCTTCTTTACGTAATGTACAGATGCCGACACTAGCTAGGACTAACAGCTACAAATTGAGGGGCATAAGAAGGAATAAACAACGAAGTGAGAAATAACCTGAAGCTTTTTCAAAGCAAAAAATTACACTAAAAACAAATGGGAAAATCACATCTTCAAAATGCAGGGGAATAAAACGATGGCTCGAAGCACCAAAAAGGAAGGAAGAAGGGTTTGTTAAAAATACACAAAAAGCTACATGATACCATCCTTCGTCTAGCATTGCTTGTCCATGAGTCTATAGGACAAAAATATAGGGATGGTAGCTATCATGTAGCTTTGTGTGTTTTTACTTTTTAACAAACTGTTGTTTCTTCCTTTCTGTTGCTTCAAGCCATCCCTATATTTCCCCCTTCATTTTGAAGAAATGATGTACTCATTATCAATATGCTCAGCCGACAGTGTCCTGTTGCTGTATAGCAGGAAGAGCAGAAGGTGGAGAAGAGGGAGGGAGTGAGTTTTCCATCGGAGATACTGGGACATGTCCAGTCGACGTGACACGTTAGACAAGTCCAGGTATGTATAGTCTGACTCCATCTCAGAAGTCTATAATGAGCATGCCCACCAAATCCTGAAACGTTGGACCATCACTTGGCTTCACAGACCAGCAACTCCTCATTATATCATATCTGTGGAGCGAATAGTCAGAGCTGTGATCTTTTCCCTAGCATGAGAAATTGTCATTGTTAAAGTCTGGAAAGCCGATCGATCCACACCTCAAAGTTAGTCTGTAAACAGCAAAACGTACAACGACCAAGTTCCATTAGAGCAGTTTGTCTTTCACGTTAGTCAACAAGCTACTGAATCGAGAGGAATGTTTTTACTGAAAATTCCTCTGTAAACAGCAAAACGTACAATCACCAAGTTCCATTAGAGCAGTTTGTCTTTCACGTTAGTGAACAAGCTACTGAATCGAGAGGAATGTTTTTTACTGAAAATTCCTCTGTACGATCTGTCAACACCATTTACAGAAATATGAATGGAGTTTTAGTTTCTGTAATCACAGCTGTATACCTCAACTTTGGTGGGGAGAACCTCCCCACAAATGGTTTGGTGAACATCAGTCAACTGGGCAACTCCACTGAAACCGGGTTGGTCTGCAGCACTGACCAATCCGTGGATGGGACACCCGCAGGAGGTGGAGACGAGGGAGGGAGTGAGAGAGAGACACTGGGACATGTCCAGTCGACGTGGCACTTTAGACAAGTCCAGGTATATATAGTCCGACTCCATCTCAGAAGACTATACTGAGCATGCCCACCAAATCCTGAAACGTTGGGCGATCACTTGGCTTCACAGACCATTATCTCTTATCTGTGGAACGAGTAGTCAGAGCATAGAGCTGTGATCTTTTCCCTATCGTGAGAAATTGTCATGATCGATCGAGTAACACCCCAAACGTATCCCTCAGCAGTGCATGCCGTGGGTGCAGCATATTAGAGGACATATTTTTAATATCTTGTCCTGAACTAAGTCACAGCCTCAATTGGAGCCCCTCTAACCGTAATGGGTTTAGAATAATATTTGCACTCCTCAGCAACCGAGACTGTCACCCAAGGGAAACTAGAGTCACACTTTGATACTGCCCCAAAATTAAGAGTCCTGGCAGCTCTTTCAATCCCATCTCTTGCTGACCCCACTCGCCAGCATGATCATCCATGTGTATGTACATACTACATTGTTATGCTGTGTCGGAAGTGGGAAAATGGAGGGGGATTGTATGGTACGTTAACCGGGGTATATTCATATGCTGTTTCACGCTAAAAACACATCGTCACTTCTTAACTTGAGTCTAGCCCTACGCACTCACAGCTTTTAATTTTATCACCTGCTTTCCCTCCAACGTTGCTGTCAGAACTAGTCAAGCACAATGCCACCACCCACATTCCTGAGATTTAGCCATTGTGGAGAAGTGACCGACCAGAATGAACGAATGCATAGCCACTTTCTTTCAAACTCGGTCATGCTCAGTTGATAGCTACTTCTTTAGCTCTCGGGATTTTCAAACACATGACCTGCCCTGTCCCACTGACTGCTTTTGCTTCTGTACTGGCTACACCTTCAACCCCTGCATGCAAGACACAGATATATACCTCATAATTATTATCGAAGTGTTTCCACCATTTCTCAGTTTATATCTGACATACTTCTCAGTTGAACTTGTGGACCTCACACCAGTTATTTTAAGAGATATCTCTCATAGCTATGTCACATAAAAGGCAAGGAGACAAGACAGGGATAACCTAGTGCATGTGATGCAGTATAATTGGCGAGCGGAAGCGAGCTAACTTAGTGGTCCGAACAGCGCGATTTTTCTATATTATTATAATGTATATATAATTATTATACAAGTGGAAAAATCATTTCTTCAAAATGAAGGGGGATGTAGGGATGGCGTGAATTATGAAAAAGGATGCCAACAAGAAGATGCTTCAGCCGACAACAAAAATCATACATCCATCCCTACATCTTTTCTTTCTTTTGCTCTGTCTAAGAATGTGTAGCTAGGCACTCGTTATTGGGAGTAGCTAGGTATAATATAATAAAACACAGTTGAGGTTGTGAGTTAAAGAAAGATGTAGGGATGGATGTATGATTTTTGTTGTCGGCTGAAGCATCTTGTTGGCATCCTTTTTCATAATTCACGCCATCCCTACATCCCCCTTCATTTTGAAGAAATGAATTTTCCACTTGTTCCACTTATTTTTAGCCTACACTGAGCCCCACCCTTTAAGCGGAGCAGAGCGGCGAGCGAGGAGCAGCAGGGTTCACACCCATGTGTGTGGAGATTTATGCACTGCAGATTTGTGTGATTTGAAGATTTGATCTCACACACACTCGCAGTGCATTATGGGGGCAGGGGCGATGTCCGTAACGTTGTTTGCAATTTAGCATGAGAGACTAGTGGGCGCATGCGCAAGTATAAAACTAACCCAACATTCATTGTACAATATGCTTTGTTGTGAATTGTGAAGGAAAGTTTTTTCTTTAGGAGAGGTCTATTCCAGCTGAAGTGAAAGGTGTAGAGGCCAAATCAGGGGTATATAGCTAGTAGCAAGCAGGCAGTAGGAGCCAGAAGTTTGCAGGGTTCAGGGTCTAGCTTGAGAGTGCAGTTGCAGTCCAACCCCTATATAGACAGAATATATAGATAGTATGCACCATCAAGTGAAACACAAAGCATAATACAGAGGAGTAGACAGACAATGTATGAGTAGGCTTACAATAGGAATTGGTAGTGCAACAAAGGCTAGGTCAGAAGTGGTATATATAAGGGTGCAGGAATGTATATACAAGTCAGCAGTGGTGATAAGGGGTAGGAAAACACTTCAGAGCCCCACCTGCCCAGCAACTCCCAGATAATCTTATAAGTATAGGTTAACGCCTGGTTCTGAAGCTGTACAGGCATATCCCGAAGCTGTTTACTCTAGCACCAGGGGGTAGAGTAAACAGCTGAGGGGATATCCAGTACCACTGAAGGTAACCAAGGCGTTAACCAATTTGTAGCCTAGCAACCGTACTAATTGCCTAGCAAGCATATCATTTTACCTGGGGTTGTGAGAGAAATCGGTGGGCGAGACGAGGGAAAGGAGGCCGAGAGCAAGCTTGCGTGAACCCATGCTGCCTGTTGACCGTTTGTTCGAGCGATTACTACTTTAGCTAGCGGTGTAGCGTGCAATTGTAGCGGGCTGCTGTAGCGCGGACCAAGCAGAGAAGACAAGACTCCGCGCAGACCTGGAATGACGTTCTTTGGAGTCTCCTTCGTATACCACGTACGCTACAGCTCAGCTATGGTGCAGCTAAGCTGACATTTTTGAACAGCGTGTTCAAAACGACAGAAGTGACGCACGGCACACAGCCCTCTCGCTCCAGCTCTCGCCTTTTTCTGGCTTGCGTGCGCATCTTCCCGCTTACTGGCTCCCACTTTTCCCTTGCTGCCAGCTTGGGATGTAGCCACAGCCATCTACAGCTTACCAAGAAAGGTCACTGGCCATTGTTTGCTCATTAGATCGTTGTGTAAACTGTGGCTACCCAGCCAGTGAATACTCATATTGAAAGGCAACCACACATCCTTGGGATATGTGTATTGATGTGCTGGCTGCTTGGGTACTGGGAATACTACTAGCTTGGTGCCTTTGAAAATCAGCAAAACTAGGTTACAATGGCTGGTTATCCTTCCCACTGTCTGCATTACCTCTATAGTGCAGCAATATTTTTCTTAAATGGGCTCACAGCTGCCTTTCCTTACCAGGGTCAGCATGATAGGTGGCCCTAGCCACTGCCTTTACCTTACCAGGGTCTGACCGACAAAGGGATCTACCTCTAGCCTTTATATTCTCAGAATTATGCACATAATATCTACTGCCCTCCTTCTTTTCGAGTGATAACGCAAAAACTTGAACTTATCTCAAAGGATGGAGAAGCCCAGGTGGCAGTGGTGACAGCAGAGCAGTGGTAGAGCGCAGTGGAGGGCCTTGCGACTGAAAGAACAGGGTGAGGTTCTTGTTATCAGCCACGACTGTCAGCAGAGAAGTGCTGGCTAGAGACCGAGGGGGTGCAGAAGGTTGAACTGAGGAGAGTCGCAGGCACCCCTATTAAAATAGGCAATGAGGGAATGCAGACAACTTGCAGGGGTTACCTTGAAACATAATTAACTGTGGCCACAAACCCAAGCTGCAGTAGAGTACAGACCTTGGAGTAAATTATACGTGATGATAATTGCAATAGCAAGACTTACTTTCGACCGTGGCGACTCCAGCACAATACTCAGCAGTGCGGACAAGACAGACACGGAGTGTCACGTGAAGGTGACAACGTCAGATTGTGGCCGTCCCGTGGAACCTCGAAAGAAAATTGGCAATGAGCTGGATTGCAGCTAGCTAAAGTACACACAACAGTAGCTCCTTACCAAAAGACGGATAGCTAGGCCGAAATTCGGGAGCAAACCCAGGCGAGTGAAAAACCAGCGGCCGCACGACGGGGACCACGTGGTCCGCTCTAACGCGCGCCTCGCCCCTGTCTGGCGCATGCATGCGCACGGCCGGCTCACTGATGCTGCTGCTGAGTTAGCATCAAATATGGCGTTGTTCAGTGTCGACCATGGAAGAGCTCCATGATCTACCGTAGTGACTTGCGGCAAGAAAGAAATGATCGCTTGATGTCCGTGCACACCTCCGGCGAAAGTGGAGACGTTCAGTGAAAAAATCAGCGCTTCAGCTGGTACTGGTAAGTAGATAGCGGGTTTAATATAACAAACTATACATGACACTCCCTAATGGTCCCTTCGGAGAGTTTGCCATGTGGTTGCTAATGTTTACTATCTGGCATTCGCCATTGAATAGCTGTTTTTAAATATCCATTGCATGACCCTAAAATGTTTTCATCACAGAGACACTTACCAGTCGCTGTTTATGGCATTTACTCTCAGTGTGAGCATAACAGGCACTACAAAAAAACCTCCCGTATTTTGTTGCTTGGTAAGTGTCGTACATAAAAAATATCTGATGTACAGAAAACCCAAGAACACTGGGGTGTCTGCACATCAGATTAAGTTATTATAGTATCTCAATATTTGTGCCCTCGTCTGTGACATGACAAGGAACATAAACTCAGTCAAGAGAGGGCAGTTAGAACTGAATTTGAGTATCAATTATTTTACAACAGTGACACATTGTTATGATGATGAAAATTCCAATAACGTTCGTGACCTGCTTTTATACAGAACGTATCGTTTATCAAGGTTGTAGTGAGTCATCTTTTGTGTAAATAGCGATGTGCTTGAAAATACTGTGTGTCGATTCAAAAGGATTATGCATCACAGGTTATGACAAAAAGAGGGATTTGGTGATGTTCCGCGGGATAAGCAGTAATTTTGAAACGAAAAGCTGGATATTTGGTAGGGTATATATCAGTAGTATCAATTAGCTGTACCACACATGCATATAATTATACATACATCAATTAAGGTAACCCACGCATGTACATACACCCACGCGTTTCCAGTGCGCCGAGGGTTTACACGTTAGTGCTTTTCACTGTTATCAGTTTCACATTTATTTTGAGTGAGTAACTTAGGAGGTATACGTCTCCAAAATGACTGGAGCAAGTTTACTTATAGCATTGGTTCTCTTACAAGGATCTGATGGTGGAGAAGGAGACAAGTGTCCTCCTTGGCACTTCACTCCAACAAACGCCACTTCACCATGTTCTGGGTGTAATTTACCTGATTTACCCCATGTATATTGTACTGAAACAAGTGGACTCATTGATGTGAGTTTGGTCATGAGTGCAAGAGATGGCTCACTTTTTTTTGGTCGAGTACATTTTGAACTGGACCGGACAAAGTGGCTGTATCACAAAAATTATGTTTTCGCAGAATTGCCTTCAAATGTTTCCGAATTGGAAACTTATTTCTGCAGTAGCAGCAACAGACAAGGATTTCTTTGTGGTCGTTGCAAACCAGGTTGTGGGATATCCATTTACACCTACTATGGCCTACCTTGTGCATGTCCTTGCTACAGTTATGGAATACCACTCTTCATCCTGCTTGAGATTGGATTATCCACTCTCTTCTTTGTGATTTTGATGGTGCTAAACTTTTCAGCAAACTCTAGCAAGTGGATTACTGTCATACTGTTCTTTCAAATAGCTGCCCAGCTAATAGGCAACAACACTTACATCTACACCATGCTGGCTAAGAGTGGTCACTGGGTACCTATTGCAATCCATTCATTGTATGGAATCTGGAATATGGACTTCTTGAGACTAGTGATACCACGGTTTTGTGTTAGCCAGGGAGTAAGTGTGCTGGGAGCCATCAGCACTGGCTACATCTCTGCCTTCTGGCCTCTGATGTTGATAGTCCTTACTTCACTGACAATGCATCTGCACAAAAGAAACTTCAAAATAGTTTTCTATCCATGGAAATTCATCAATTGGACATCCCGTGGTTTTATTCAACGGCAGTTAGCTGAGACAAATCTCATCCATACCTTTGCCACCTTCTTTTTTCTCTCTTACTTGAAAATTGTCAATGTCTCCATTTTACTTTTTGCACCTTTAAAAATACATGGTCTTCATCGTAAGTTTTCTAAGGACCCATACGCCACCTATATGAAAAGTGACCATCTATTCTATGCGGTCCTTGCAATTCTGGTATTTTCCCTGATTGGAATGCTGTTGCCTCTTATCCTGATTCTCTACCCGACTCGCTGTGGAACATGGCTTGGTACTAGACTGCAGTCTGGAAGATTACGTAATGCAGTCAAGACATTCATCGAAGCAATGAATGGTAGTTACAAAGACGGTTCAGCTGGAACAAGAGACTATCGTTCATTCCCAGGTCTCTTGTTGTTACTGAGAGATATTGTCACGACTTATTCCTCATTTACAGGATTCAGAATTTCTGCACATACCTTTTATTACTCATGTGCAGCATTCCTACTAATGGCACTGGCAGCATTTTCTGGGGTACTCAAACCATACAAGGCAACACGACACAATCTTTATGACGTTTTGTTGTACTGTCTTGCTGCAATGCTGTGCATCGTTTGGTTTGGGATTCTGTCTGTCCCTGTTAATGAGACAGATGTGACGCATAGTGTAGCAGTCCTAATGTCCCTTCCCTTATTAGTTGGTATAGTTGGTGTTCTAAAGCGTCTCGTCATGAAACACATCTAGCAGCGTGACTGCTATGACATGAGTTTTTGTTTTGAGTTTGAATCATCATACAAAGTTATAATATGCATAATCATAAACTATCATGCTTTTTTCCTACTCTTCACCTTCATCTTGTGATTGTGTTCTGTATACCGGCTGCATAATGAAAATTATTGAGCCATCTGTCAGGAGCTACTGTAGAAACGTATGTATAAAAGTACACAGACATGCCCTCACAGTTTTACAGAGTGTTGGATCAGGTAAGAATAATACAAGAGTGGCTATTTATGTGTCCTGCCTCATGCCAAGTAATAATTATGTCCTGTCTCATGTAAGTATGTACATGGCAACAGACTACCTCAGTGTATGTATACATCTCATAGCAACTAAAAAATAGTGTATGTGTACATCTTCTGTGGACAGTTTCAAGCAACACAGGAGGTAAGATGGTGCTTGTGGTTTTACCCAGAAGCACAATACTAGATCATGTCCGCAGACACAGTAGTGGCTCCAACTGACATGTAGCGATGTCCAAACACTGCCATAAACCCGAAGTACAGCCCCTCCATGATTAGTCCTGTTCCAAGACCCCACCCCTTTAATTAATTGACTGTAGGCGTGGGGAGGCGGTCTGGTAGATGGCTCTGCCTTAAACCTGACTAATCTTGCTGTAGAATCCTACCAAGATTCCTGGTCACTTTTCTAACAGCATCATACCAAGACTCCAGGTCACTTTTCTGACAGCATCATACAAAGTTTCCAGGCCTGTTTTCTGACAGTATCATATATACCAAGTTTCCAGGTCAGATTTCTGAAACACTGTTTTCATTGCAGTAAGAAAGGATTTTCAACGCCCTCTCCCAGCCACAAGCAACACACAAGCACCCACCATGATTAGTCCCCAATTTGAGAAATGAGGTGGTTGGTGATATTGCATGCCAGGTCTTTCCAAACAACCATAGAAGTGACCAGACTCCCATGCCTATCGTGCAGTGGCCTCTATATGCTTAGATCGATTCAGGAACAGTTTTAGAGTGAGGTCATTTGTGTACTGCTACAAGCCTATATATAAGAAGAATAAGATATCTTTATGGCTTTGTGTGTACATAAAACCCTTACAGATACAGTGTTGATTTCAATATAGCCTTTCAGCATAGAGTGAATCTCAACTGAACACTAATGCTTGCAGCAAAATCCCCCTCGTCCCAACAATTATTATACAAACACTATATTTGGCCCCATACATTATTATACGTTGCCCCTGTTGAAGGCAAACAATAATATTATAATTCGGCTGCAGACTTGGTCTGATTAGAAGCTTTATGACTGATGAGTATCTTCTCTTATTGGTGGGGAGGCAAACTGGATATATCATCCATGGTATTGTCGATCATGTTTCATTTCCATCAACCAGCATGCAATCTCTTTCTGAAGTTTTCAAGCACTGCATCTGGGTAAGATGTTACCCTGCTCGATTGCGCATGTTTGTAGTGCAGTGCTTTGTATAACCTCCCTCTCATTTTCTATTTATCCCTCCAGCAGGCACTATCACAAATAGCCAGCTAATGTTAAGTTTTACGTGTTTCATAGTGGAGGTGAAAATTTTGAAATTGTGTATTCCGAGTGAGTTTCACATTTTACGCCCATTCACTTGCCATACAGTGCGTCTACTAGTGTTGCAAAATATTGTTTTGCGTTCAATGTAGTACATCGCCCATCCACTATGTCTTCGCCTATGTGCAGATGGCTATTATAATAAAGAAAAAGCAGTAGAGGAGCTTACTGAAGGGATTGCGAAAGGAATGCCACAAAAGATGTGTTCGATAATAGAATTGCGCAAATGATCATCCCATTTTAGATGTTTGGGATCTAAGTAGCAAGGTTATATACAGTGTTATAGCGACCACAGTGCCATCTGGGGAACTGCAAAGTGTCTCTGGTGAATTAGGGTAAGTTAGGTTATCTGGGAGGTGAGACAGACACTAATGTATGTTTTGTCAAGCATCAAGGCACGATGGTGATATGGCTGCCCCTGAGTATCATTTCTTTGCACAGGCATTAAGGTTAGCCACAAGGCATTAGTAAAAAAACAACATGTTCTGGTGAGTTTTTCCGCCAAAACCGCATGAAGGCAGCTAGATTAGTTACACTTGTTTGAGTATTTGGCGGTGTAGCATCAGCGTTAGGCTCTTGAAGTTAGCCAGGGTAAACAGTTAAAGCAAGAGCATAATCTAACCTTACTATAATAGCCATCTCTTACCGCACAAATCCAAGGTTGAAATGTCTGCTCTAAATAAACTGTCACGACTACCCATGCATGGGGACTGTAGGTGAATGTAACACATGTGTTATCTCAGGGGGACAACTATTGCACACTTAATAAGTGTGTGGTCTCAGGGGACAAGTAGTTACACATGTACATGTCCTAACGATGACTAGAATACTACATCACGGATGTGCACATCAGGTGTAGCACACAGTTGGGCTGGCCGAAACACAAATCCAGTCACACATTAGTGTCACTTTGACTCATACTGGGGGAGGTATTTCAAGGTATTCTTGTGTTTTGCTTCAACTTAGTGTGGCCTGCCCCTTTTAGGGTTAGGGTTGGTAATAATAAGATTCCTTTGTCTAGTAGTTACTAAATATGTGATTATCTCTCCTGGAGACACACCACGCTGCCTAGTGTGCATGCATGTTGATGAGAATTACACCCAGACGTTGAAAAGGCCAGTGGATTCCTTCCGCATAATATTGAGCTCATACTACCGTAGATCGGCCAGGACGACTCTTCCCCATGCATCAATACACATACACACTTTGTATGCACATTTCTAACTTCTAAGTAGGCTATAGGCCAAGTTTGCAGGCCTTTTGTACGCGGATCATTTGAGAATTCACCTGCTCCATCCCTATACAAAGGGGCATGTTACTAACACTCTGATACTGCATTACTAATGAATGCAAGGAGATTATTTTTCTGACTGACAAAACTAGATTGTAAAGCGCTGTAGAAGCAACAAGTTACAATATCGGAAAGGAATTATTGGATTTAATAAACTACTGTAGTGTAAGCTACTACAGTATATGAAGCACATCAAGTGTTAAATAATACAACAGGTATATATTGTACAGTGAAAACCACACTTCTGTGCTTAAGAAAACAGACGTAGCATAGAGTCTTAAGTTTGTTTTCAGTCCAGCCGAACATAAAAAATCAGGTGCAGGCACGATCTACAATAAATACCACTGTGTAAAGCAATACCTTTTGACGGTGGCGACTCCAGCACAATAGTAGCAGCAGTGCTGACAATACAGACATGGAGTGTCACGTGGAGGTGGCCTCGTGAAGTCGTGGAGGTCGTTCGTCTCGTGGAACCTCGAAAGAAAATTCACAATGAGCTGGATTGCAGCTAGCTAAAGTACACACAATAGTAACTCCTTACCACAAGACGGATAGCTAGGCCCAAATTCGGGAGCAAACCCAGGCGAGCGAAAAACTTGCGACCAAACGGAGCGCACGGCGAGGATCACGTGGTCCGCTCTAGTGCCCCTGCCTGGCGCATGCGTACGGCTCATTGATGCTGAGTTAGCAGCAAATGGCGTTGTTCAGTGTCGACCATGGAAGAGCTCCATGATCTACCGTAGTGACTAGTGACAAGAAAGAAACGATCGCTTGATGTCCGTGCACACCTCCGGCGAAATTGGAGGCGTTCGGTGAAAAAATGAGTGCTTCAACTGGTATATACTGGTAAGGAGATAGCGAGCTCGAGTTTAAAGAAGAAGAAGAAGTCCTACATCCTTCTTTATCTCACAACCTCAACTGTGATTTGCAGTTTACCTATACCAAAAATGAGTGCCTACACATTGTTGTATAGACAGAGCTAAAGAAACAAAGATGTAGGGATGGACGTTGTTTTCAGCTGAAGCTTCTTTCTTGTTGGTATCCCTTTTCATAATTTACGCCATCCCTTTATACACCCCCTTCATTTTAAATAAAAGATTTTTCCACTTGTTATCATACATGTTGCCAGTCAACTAAAAGTGGTTCTGAAGGGGTTACAATTATTGGCTTAGTCTCTGGTGTCAGAACTCAAGCATGAGCAACTCCCAGACACACCAGGATTTTTTTTCACATGTAGGGGAACCACACCCAAAATTGCACATGTAGCTCATAGTTATTGAACATAGTATACTGGCTGTCTTACAACACGGATTACACATGACAGTGGATGAGAAACAGACGAAAATTAAAGTGTTACAGCTATATACTTGTATGAAAAGCTTCAGTTCAAGCACTTCCAGTAAAGGTGAATATCATTTTGGCAGGAATTTTTAAGGTTCTGTAGATGTGGGTGTTGTGCCGTTTTCTAGTGTTATCGTCACATGATGGATTGAGTTTCATAAGGGTGCAAGTATATACGGCAGAGTAAAGACTGCACATCTGTCAGGACTACCTGGGGTAAAGCAAAGCAACCCTCGCTGCATACCACAGGAGCAGACAATAGTTGTTATACCTTCACAAAAATAATGGTACAAATTCTGTAAGAAGTTACTCTATAACAGCAGGAGGTAGCTACGAGCGATCTCCCTCTCCTACCTCAAACTATCAGGAGAGCAGTAAAATAATTATATGTGGAGTACTAAATTCCACCACTTTATAACTCACCTTCACTGATAATTATAAGGTCTTAGCAGAAAGAACCCCGGCAGTTTCCAGCAGTAGATATCGCCAGCTGATGAGAGAAAGTCTGCAATTAGTAAAGATAATAATAGCGTAGAATTTACTTGACGAGAAGGGGTTTTACAAGACAGTATAATTATAACTATAAAACTGACCGAAATTAACCAAGACAAATTTTATCTTGCAAACCTGTCTGAAAGACAATGAGTGATTGTTGGATCCAAGTACTCAGCTGAATGCATCAGGTGACCTTACCTTCTGCCGAAGACAAATTTGCTGTCCCAAAAGTTATTCAACTGAAAGACACATACACTTGAATGAATTATCACTGATGAAATGTAGCACTTACCAGATCCAACTGTATGTTAGGAAAACTTACTACTCATGGTGACGATCTTGTCTTCCCTAAAATAGTTAGCTATGTATGTACATATCGCATAAAACTGTACGCTAAGGTTGATGTTAGAATGTGTCTCACTCTAGTCTGGTAAAACTAAGCGATGTGTAACCATGTTCCATTGATGTTGATGGAATACCCTCTGAGAGTCTTCAAAATGATGGTGGAGGGGTTCAGTACAGTCTTAAGTCAATTGGGGGTTCAGGGGACAGAGCAGCAAGTTCATTCTAGTCAATTGGTGTGAGTTTTTTGTAGGATTAGTTCAAAGCAGCATTCTCATTCATGTTGATTTTAGCACAGCACTAGGCATGAGTAAGTTTCAGATTCAATGGACGTGAGGGTGTGATTGTTTTGGGATCAATTTTGCTGTTTGACGGGTATAGTTTTTCAGCAAGCAGATGAGAGTCAGTATTAAAGATTGTTTTGTTCTGAGGCAAGTGGAAGTGACCATTGCTCATCTTTTAATAGCAGGAGAGGAGGCTAATCATTCTGTAAAACAACTTGTTAATGGCTCTTTGTAAAGACAGGCAATATTGTCAATCCCTTTTGTGTGGATTTCAATAGTCGATTGGAAGTTTTGGAGGCTAGTTCTGGGTTTAGCAGTATTTCATACTCATGTTGATTTTGAGATCAGAGTTCAAAGTGGCAGTAACAAGCATAATCATTGTTTAGGAATGGCTTTGACAACTATTTTCAGCAAGTTAGTACACAAGATGTTTAGAGGCAAGTGAAAGTGATCCATGCTCATTGTTCATTGTTCATCACAAGGAGGAAGACATTACTTTGGGAAACGAAACATGATAAAATAAATTGCCAACTCCGATCATCGATTTACCATCCTTTTCATGGCAGGATTGATCAGTTTGCATTGTCTCTCTCTACAGTTGAGTTCAATAAACAGTCAATTGGGGGTTCAGGGGAGAAAACAGCCAATTCTTTGTAGCTACAGTTGGTATAATATGAGTTGTGAATCTAAGCTCATAATTAGGTTGGGAACAGAATAGCAATCGAAGTGCATAGTAACTTGTATAAAATGACTTGGTATTTGATGCTGTTTGACAACTATTTTTTGCAAGCAGATGATAGTCGGTATACAACAAGGAATTTCTTTGTTTTCGGGGCAAGTAGAATCGTTTCATGTTAGGGAGGCATAGGGTAAATTATGACTCTTTGTCAACAAGGGTAATCTCTATTTTTTTTAATGACTATTATTAAGGATTGATCAGTTTTGTGTGGTTTTTCTTGAGTTCATTACAGTTTTTAAAGTCCATTGTGGGTTTAGTGGAAGAGCAGGTAGCTACTTGTAGTCAATTGGTGTAGTAGTTCTGAGATAAAGCAGTATTGATGTCCATTTTGAGATCAGAGTTCAAAGTGGGCAATAACTTATTCTCAGGAAGTAACTATATAATTATACACAAGATTGGGTTCTTCGTTCAGAGAAAGTAATTATTATTCATTGTCCATTTGTTCATCAAAAGGAAGGAGGCTTATGAATGAAACGTGATGACTCATTTTCAACTCGATAATTGATTGTCCACTCTTTTCATGACAGGATTGATCAGCTTTGTGTGCTCTACAGTTAACAGTTCAATATCGTCAGAGCAGCTAGTTCTTTGTACAGTTGGTGTAGCAGTTGTGGATCAAAGAACAGACTTCAATACATAGCACACAGTCACTTGTATACTATTCTGCTTCAATGACTTGGTAGTTTGACAATTATTCTCTGCAAGAAGATGATGCACACACCATAGTAAGTACACAATGCCCAAGTAACTTTTCAGCTAGTTGATGTATGTAGCTTTGTTCAGTGACTATTTTCTTGAAGTAGCTTTGTTCAGCAATAACAGTTTCTTGTGAGATGTTATATGGTACACATTTGATAGCTACTGATGGTATTAATGTGAAAAATTGAACTTCATTCCAACATGTTCAACTGCTCACTCAAGGTCGTAATAATGTGTGTCATTTGTTCTAGTATGTCAAAAGAGGAAGTAAAAGTAACTTTGGAGGTATGTGATCTACCGTTGTTCAAGAAGTGATAAAACAGTTTGATGGCTGAATGCTTTTAGTACACATTTCCAGTTATTCAGAGCAATTTTCATTAAGTTGTTGCACGTTTTCCAAGAGACTGGAATTGTCTAGGAACATGAAGCTCAATACAATATTTCAATGGAAATTGTGTGGGAAAGGATTCTATTATTCTTTGTCCATTTGTTCATAAGAAGGAAGGATGACTCATTTTCAACTCCATTGATTGTCCATCCATTTCATGACAGGATTGATCAGTTTTGTGTGCTCTACAACAGTTCAATATCGTCAGGCAGCTAGTTCTTTGTACAGTTGGTGTAGCAGTTGTGGATCAAACAGACTTGAATACATAGCACACAGTCACTTGCATAATATTCTGCTTCAATGACTTGGTAGTTTGACAACTATTCTCTGCAAGAAGATGATATATGAAGATGATGCACACACCATAGTAAGTAAACAATGCCCAAGTAACTTTTCAGCTAGTTGATGTATGTAGCTTTGTTCAGTAACTATTTTCTTGAGGTAGGTTTGTTCAGCAATAAAGGAACATGAAGCTCAATACAATATTTCAATGGGAAATTGTGTGGGAAAGGATTTTATTATTCTTTGTTCATGAAACACAATGACTCATTTTCAACTCTATAATTGATTGTCCATCCTTTTCATGACAGGATTGATCAGTTTTTTGTGCTCTACAACAGTTCAATATCGTCAGAGCAGCTAGTTCTTCGTACAGTTGGTGTAGCAGTTGTGGATCAAACAACAGACTTCAATACATAGCACACAGTCACTTGTATAATAATTATTATTCTGCTTCAATGACTTGGTAGTTTGACAATTATTCTCTGCAAGAAGATGATATATGAAGATGATGCACATACCATAGTAAGTAAACAATGCCCAAGTAACTTTTCAGCTAGTTGATGTATGTAGCTTTCTTCAGTGACTATTTTCTTGAGGTGGCTTTGTTCAGCAATAACAGTTTCTTGTGAGATGTTATATGGTACACATTTGATAGCTACTGATGGTATTAATGTGAAAAATTGAACTTCATTCCAACATGTTCAACTGCTCACTCAAGGTCGTAATAATGTGTGTCATTTGTTCTAGTATGTCAAAAGAGGAAGTAAAAGTAACTTTGGAGGTATGTGATCTACCTTTGTTCAAGAAGTGATAAAACAGTTTGATGGCTGAATGCTTTTAGTACACATTTCCAGTTATTCAGAGCAATTTTCATTAAGTTGTTGTACGTTTTCCAAGAGACTGGAATCGTCTAGGAACATGAAGCTCAATACAATATTTCAATGGAAATTGTGTGGGAAAGGATTTTTTTAATTTTATGTCCATTTGTTCATAAGAAGGAAGGATGCTTATCAATGAAACACGATGACTCATTTTCAACTCCATAATTGATTGTCCATCCTTTTCATGACAGAATTGATCAGTTTTGTGTGCTCTACAGTTAACAGTTCAATATCGTCAGAGCAGCTAGTTCTTTGTACAGTTGGTGTAGCAGTTGTGGATCAAACAACAGACTTCAATACATAGCACACAGTCACTTGTATAATAATTATTATTCTGCTTCAAGGGAGGCTTGAAGTGAAGACGACTAATTGTTAACAAAGGTATAATCTCTTTTTATGATAGGTTTGTTCGGTTCTGTGTGGTTACTGTTCTTAGTTAGAGTTCAGCACAGTTTAAAGCCAATTGGGGGATGCAGGGGCAGAGTAGATGGTTCTTTGTAGTCAGTTGTTGTAGAAGTTATGGGATGAAGCACGTTGATATTGGGAAAAGAGTTGAATCCAACATAGTCACTTGTATGTGCCATTTCGATGACTTTGTATTGATTAATAATGCTGTTTGGCAACTAGATATTAACAGTTTCAAACAAACAGTTGATAGATTTGAGGCAAGTGTTGCTCGTCTTTCACTTGTTCATAGCCGGGTGGCTTATCATTTCTTGAAAAGAAAGGGATAAGATTTGAAATGGGTGTTTGTACAGTAGCTACTTGTCATTAAGGTTGTAGAGCGATAATCATCAAATTATGATAATCAGTGTATGACAAGGCAATTGCCTTCAGTTTGTTCTGAAATCCATAGGAGAGCAATGGAGGCATTTTTAACCTGATGAAAGAGAGAGCGATTTTTGTACAGTTCATGACTATGGACTAGGCAGTTTTGTGATAGTACAATTATCAGCAGCATAATCATAAAAGTCAGTTCCTTTTTACGCCTTCGACTGTTTAGCAAAGGATCACAAATTGAGTGTTTGTTCAGGGGCAGGTGCATTTATAGGAGAGGGGATAGATTTTACACACACCCATGTTGGTCACTAAAAGGCAATGTCTTCTAAGGCATGTCAGCAAAAGTTAAGATTAGAGAGGTATATCAATTCTTTTTCAGAATAATGGTTTCACTGTTGACTAGTACGATGTGATAGGGGAGGTTTTGGTGAAAAATCTGTGTTGAACACCCACAGTGTGTTTTGCTAGAGATCATGTTAGTAATACGAGCTGATTGATCCATTGTTACACAGATATTTTACAACGAGACCTTGCCAGCTATTACTACTGTTGCTAATGATTGTAAGTGCGTTTCACTGAAGCACATGCTCACCATCAGCTATTTTGCTTCAATGAAGAAGTGATTTTACTTCTTTGGAGGGAAATAATATCATTTTGTTTTGAGTCACTAATAGAGCAGAAAATGTTTTAGCACAGTGACAGTGATGCATTGTGACAAATCAAGTTTGAAATGGGTATTCTTAGTTATTCATTGTTTCCTGGAGCGCTATTATTAGCCAGTATTCCACAATCACAGAGTAGATGGGGTGAGCAAGATTAAAATTTTCAGTTCACTTCATTACACAGCACAAACGCTCTCTCTCCTCTCAAGCAATAAGGTATTTAGAAGTGTGTCAGGATTAGACTATTAGTAGTCATGACTTGAAAAGGGCAGAATAAATTATTAGTGGCAACTAATTTGTTACGTCTGTCACAAGTTGTAGAGAAAATCTATTGATGGCGATGGGATTGCTAGTGAAAGGTTGATAAAAATGTGATTAGGGAGGGGAAGATTTCCATAGTCTAGCTAACATACAGTCAGTTTTCGTACAGGTGTCATCTTTGAAAAGGTTAATGTAGATGATACACATTTTAACATTGACACAGCTCTATACCAATAGTGTATTAAGACACATCCACACCAAGGTAAAGTTTGAAAAGCAGAAGTAACTTTGAGGTATCTGAGTGTTGCTTCTTAATTCATTGATGCAGCTTGGTTCAGGGGACATTACACGTAACACTTTTCAATACTGAATCATAGGCTGTTCAGTATAATACAGTGTTGGTGGTAAGATGCGCACACCATAGTAAGTAAACAAGTAACTTTTGAGCTACTTGACGTAGCTTATTTTCTTGAGGTGGCTTTGTTCAGCAATAACAGTTTCTTGTGAGATGATATATGGTAGCTACACATTTGATAGGTACTGATGGTGTAATGTGAAAAATTGAATTTCATTCCAATATGTTGAACTGCTCGCTCAAGGTCGTAAAAATGTGTGGCATTTGTTCTAGTATGTCAAAAAGAGGAAGTAAAAGTAACTTTGGAGCTACCTTTGTTCAAGAAGTGATAAAACAGTTTGATGGTTGAATGCTTTTAGTAGCTACACATTTCCAGTTATTCAGAGCAATTTTCATTAAGTTGTTGCACGTTTTCCAACAGACTGGAATTGTCTAGGAACATGAAGCTCAATGCAATATTTCAATGGGAATCGTGTGGGAAAGGATTTTATTATTCTTCAGTTGAGATGTGGGGGAAAGTACTTTATTTTTCTTCAGTTAAGATTTGGCTAACATGCTAGGCACAAACACATGGAACTCAAAAAAGCTGGATTACAAAACATTAAATTACATATTTAACGATTAATATGAGGACAGTTGTTATATACCTTGAAGCTAACTAAACACAAAAGACAGCCAGTTATGTACACTGTTTGAAGAATAATTAGTATCGCCCCTGGGGGGACGATTTGCCCCAGAGGGACAAACTCCGGAGAGATGACTCAATATCAAAGGCAAGGGCTTTCATATCCATATTTTTCAATACACTGAGAAAGGTGGCCCATGTTACCGGCCATTTCCCTTTACCTTGCAACCACTGCTTCGAAATTTCTTGGTTGATTGCATGCGAATCTCTCATCCATGTTTCCTTCAGGGCATCCGTTACGGATCCATCATTATCATTTAGCAGGAATGGTCCAAAAACATTGTAGTGAACACCAATTCGTGTAAGAATGTTAATTTTACTACCATCTAGCATTGGAAAATCCATAAGTTTGTTGTAGAGTGGGAGTATCTCTTAACGGCTGCAGGTAAATGGACAAAGACAATGTCAATAAACTACGTTTTTAGTAGCACATGGGCCAAAATGTAAGACACTCTTTTGTACAGGTACAGTAATACAAGGAATGCGCACGCACATATTTTGCCTCGCGCCTGCCAGCCAATGTGTAAACAGTCCGACTGAGGCCGCTCGTGCGCGCGCTCTACTGACTGCGCGCGAAGCCAGACTTCCTACGAGTCTGCGCGCACGGCGGAAGCTAGACTTCCTACGAATGACGGAAGTTACACTTCCTTTTGGTGACTAATTGACATTCCTAAGCGTGACTAATTGCCGAACGTACGTACGTACGCATATCGCGAGAATACAACCCGGAGTAGTTGCCTCACGCTAACGCGCTCGGCAAAAATAGATCCAATTTACACACATAGAAATGCATTGCTTCAGTTGAAAACTCAAATTCCCGAACTGAGTGAGAACTATAAGTGGAGATGTATAATTATTTCTAGCACATTTAGTTTTATTTCCACTCTTAAATTACGAGCCATACTACAGTAGCTATAACATACACAGTAGACTAAAAACTTACACCAGCACTTTGTTGACTGCCTTGAATTAACTGGCCTTTAAATAGTCTGCAGTTATAAAATGACACGTCAACAGATGCTATTGGAAATGCTCGAGCTGTCTTTCACTTACTTCCTTGATAGCTCATCAAAGCCGGCATTATCTAACAGTTGAGCAAGTTCATAACGAGTACCACCTTCACCCTCAACAAAATCGGAGACGACAGCATATGCTGGCTCCCTGCTCCTCTTCGGGGCCCTTGCAACTTTTTTGAGTGTATATTGCATCTCCATTTCTTCAACAACATCGGATAAATCATTTTCTATCTCCTTGGCCACAAGCTTCATTTCAGTTTCAGTCAGAGAACTGTCCTCGACTGGAGACTGCATAGAGCGACACAATAATTAAATAAATCATAGTATAGATTAAATGAGCCACACTCACATGCACTGGAAGTTCACTTGGAAATGGTAGCCAGAGCCTTTGCTGAGGAGACAGTTCATACTTATGGTCAAGAGCACAAAACAGATCAGACTCGCAAGAAACACCAGGCTTCAATGCTACGAAGTGCCCGGGAGCACTATGTGAACATGTGCATGGAAATGCCAAGTTGAATGTAACATAGCAAAATGCATGACTCAGCAAATCTAGTATTGTGTCTATTTCGCTCTGCCACTCGAAAAAAACCTCAGAGATATGCTTTCCAGTGATTCAGACACAATTATTCGGTCAATATCTCTGCACTTAAACAGAATACTATTTCGATACACCTCTCTATCTAAAAGTGGTGTGTAACCTTCCTGGTTAGACATGTGTGCAACTAATCGGACAAAAAAACCAGGCGGGACATAACCTGTACTAAAACACATGTATAGAGTAGCTGCTTCGCGTACAGGCTTGAATTGTGGTGGCTCTGAATTTTCTGTAGATTCTGATTTAGGCTTTACTTTCAATACGCAAGGCATGAAATACTTTCTTCCTCTGCTAGACATCATGTCATATGGACATTCATTTATTTCGGTAGCAAGATCAAAATGCAGAAGAACGTCAACAAGAGCTTGTGCGCCCCCTACTAGCTCACAATCTTTCCATATTTCCTGATATAACCCTTCAACTACAACACCTCTTTCTTCAAACCACTTCCAAAACCGTTTCAGATGCTCAGATCGGTGACCAAACCAATCTGGCATGAGCAGAAGTCGCAACTGGTTAATAAGCCATTGTGGCTCAACTATTATTGTACTGGCAAGAGATGGTACGTTCGCATAGTGTAAAAGTGCACCTAACTGGTGGTAAAATTGAAGCACACTAGGTACAACCTCCGTAGGAATTTGGCATTGCTCGGCAATGAAAACAACTTCACTGTATAAAAGAATTGGCTTATCCTCGGCAACCTTTTGCAAAACCTGCCTGAAAGTAACCCAAGCCAGTGGAGTGTCTACCACAAGCGATTTTGCAAATTCACTGATATTTTCACGCATTTTTTTGTACCCAGGATCTTCTTCCTTACCCTTCCCAGCCTTAGTATTGTCAACAAGGAGCTTGTCAACTATAATTTCACTAAATGAAGCATAATTACAGGCAGACTGAAGTTGAGACTTTACACCCTCTTCTTCCTCTGCTGTTATTTGGTCTTTCCGTGAACCAACAAGCATGGCTCGAGGAAACTTTGGAATAATATTAGAGCTTGGACTGGCCTGAAGTAGCAAGTACTCATTCTTTTCAATAAGGGAAGAATGGATTAGTTGCAACCATTGTATCAATAGCTGCAAGTGTGTGATATTTTGCTCCCTTCCCGTAATTGGTTTACCATTGTGGTGCCATTTTTCTTGGTACATTTCCTCAAGATTAGAGGAAGCATCAAAAAGAAGAAGAAACATTGTGCGAGAGGTAAGAAATGCAGCAAGAATATCAAGAAACACAGGCTGCCCGCCACAGTCCCATATGTGCATTACAACATCTGGATTATGCTTGCTTTTGTGTTGTGCACTATGTTACTTTGCTTCTTTGATAATTGCACTACAGGCAGTGCTGGCTATTTCTGATACCTTCTCCCTATGCTCACAACTAACTTGTTTTCCACTAACTTGATGCTTTATAAAAGCAACCGCACCAGCAGCCAAACCAAAGATAACAACCGCGGGAGCCAAAGCCCAGTTAGTGATATAGGACCCTCCTCCTTCCTCTCCTCTCCTCTTATTCAGAGCAAGACTATGAGAATTAGCTGCTAAACTTGTGGCCTCATCAGAACTAGTATGCTCTTTCCAAGCCTCATCACAACTATCTGCTGCTTTGATCCAATGAAATGACACAGTGCGTGTGTCAGCTACAGCTGTGCTTTCCGCCATTCCTAATGGAACATTCATAAGGCCATTGAGTAAGCTGCTCTTCCCTGAACGCCCCCAGGAACATTAACCGCACATAAGCACCAGGAACAGCGCCTTTACTAAGAGCCTCAGTATAGTCATCTAGTAATACAAAGAGCCAGCATTTTCCCATAGATTTTAACAGAGTAAAGCCTGGTTCACAATTTACAATACGACGCTAGAATTCCATTTCATTTGTCAGCAAGCTGTGCTGTTCACAGAATCACAATAAGTAGCAAACGAAATGAAAGTCTAGCATCGTCTTGTGAACCAGACTTACCAAGTACAATAAAACAGAAACTGGCAAAATGCAGGCACAGCTTGTTCATTTGCAAAACAATATGAGGAATATTTCTGCAAATAATGATATCACATGATATGGTTCAATAATAAGAAAGTAAGCATCACATTTATTATAGCAATGGAAATTTGAAATGAAGTAAGATAATATCATAGGAAAAGAGGCGGTGCTTTGATTATTTTACATACATTACACTTACAAACGATGAACAGAATTTACTTCTTTTTTACCTTCCAGTCTCTGCAAATTAAAAATACAAAACTAAATCCGTAAAATAGGAACTATTTTCTTGTGTATTAGTGTGGCCTCTTGCCTAATGCCATGGTAATTGATGTTTTACAATAACTGGCATTGGCAACACTCACCGTTGCATACAAAGGAAAACACATGCTATAGATGATAATGTCAGGAGGAAACTCAGCAACACTAGTCTGCTTACAATTTACATTTTGTGAACACACAAAACATACCCTGCACTAAAATATGTTAGACCATGCGGCTAGGCCTGTCCCATCAATATGATGCTTTATGCGCATGCGAAATCATCGTGCACATCAACAATAACAACATGGATGCTTTTCATTGTGCAGGTAGTAGCTAACGGTCAAGGCATAATTTCAGGATGTGAAGAGAGACATATGTTAACACAAAGATGCAAAAAAAAGAGAACTTACAGGCTGTTGTTGTGCAGGTAGAGGTGTAATGGAGGAAGTAAAGAGAGACACATGAGTATTAGGTGTTCATGCCTAAAGCAAGAGAACTCACAAACTGTTGTTGTGCAGGTAGAGGTGTCACGGAGGAAGTAAAGAGAGACACATGAGCTTTAATTATTCATGCTTAAAACAAGAGAACTTACTCCCTGTTGTTGTATATGTAGTGGTGTCATAGAGCAAGTAAAGAGAGACACATTAAGTACTCATGCCTAAAACAAGAGAGCTTACAGGCTGTTGTTGTGCAGATAGAGGTGTAATGGAGGAAGTAAAGAGAGACACAAGAGCATTAAGTACCCATGCCTAAAACAGGAGAACTTACAGGCTGTTGTTGTGCAGGTAGAGGAGTAATGGAGGAAGTAAAGAGAGACACGTGAGCATTAAGTACTCATGCATAAAACAAGAGAACTTACATGCAGTTGCTGTGCAGGTAGAGGTGTTGTGGTGGAAGTAAAGAAAGACACGTGAGCATTAAGTACTCATGCCTAAAACAAGAGAACTTACAATCTGTTGTTGTGCAGGTAGAGGTGTCGTGGAGGAAGTACAGAGAGACACATGAGCTTTAATTTTTCATGCTTAAAACAAGAGAACTTACTCCCTGTTGTTGTGCAGGTAGAGGGGAAGTAAAGAGAGACATGTGAGCATTAAATACTCATGCCTAAAAGAAGAGAACTTACAGGCTGTTGTTGTGCAGGTAGAGGTGTAATGGAGGAAGTAAAGAGAGACACATGAGCATTAAGTTCTCATGCCTAAAACAAGGTAACTTACAATCTGTTGTGGTGAAGGTAGAGGTGTTGTGGAGGAAGTAAAGAGAGACACATGAGCATTAAGTACATACTCATGCATAAAACAAGAGAACTTACACGCAGTTGCTGTGCAGGTAGATAGAGGTGTCGTGGAGGAAGTAAAGAGAGATACGTGAGCATTAAGTACTCATACCTAAAACAAGAGAACTTACATGCTGTTGTTGTGCAGGTAGAGGTGTAATGGAGGAAGTAAAGAGAGACATATGAGCATTAAGTTCTCATGCCTAAAACAAGGTAACTTACAATCTGTTGTTGTGCAGGTAGAGGTGTCGTGGACGAAGTAAAGAGAGACACATGAGCATTAAGTACATACTCATGCGTAAAAGAAGAGAACTTACAATCTGTTGTTGTGCAGGTAGAGGTGTCATGGAGAAAGTAAAGAGAGATACATGAGCATTAAGTACTCATGCGTAAAACAAGAGAACTTACTCCTGTAGTTGTGCAGGTAGTGGTGTCGTGGAGGAAGTAAAGAGAGACACATGAGCATTAAGTACTCATACCTAAAACAAGAGAACTTACAGACTGTTGTTGTGCAGGTAGAGGTGTAATGGAGGAAGTAAAGAGAGACACGTGAGCATTAAGTACTCATACCTAAAACAAGAGAACTTACAGACTGTTGTTGTGCAGGTAGAGGTGTAATGGAGGAAGTAAAGAGAGACACGTGAGCATTAAACGTGTAGTCCGCGGATAAAATATCTGCTAAGCGCTTCTTGCGCGCTCACAGCTGGCGCAATTGCAGAGCGAGGCGGAGTCGCTTCCGTGCGCATGCATATAAATGGGGCGGTGCCTGGCACAAACATGGCGGCGGTAAAATTCAAAAACGTACCAGAAGGTAAGTGTATGGAGCCTTCGTTTGTACCGCTAGCGCAACGCTGGAACAACATAGCTGCGGTGCGTAACACGGATTGGTAATAAAATGTGCGCACGTGCATGACACGTGTATATAGTGAAGTGCGTGAAAGCTGGCTGTATGGCTCAGTCTTCCTCCTGTTCCTCAGGACTCTGCTGAGGGCTAGGGCCAGGCTAGTTCCTCAGGACTCTGCTGATGGAAAGAACAAGATAATTAATATCAGCTATGTCAAAGAGCTTCGCCATTAGTCGACCGGCTTCAATGGAGGTGTCTCCCGCAGGAGCGATAGCGGACTTTAGAGCGCTCCTTGAACGCTGCCATTGTGTCAGTGTTGCCAAAAGTTAGCTGGAGAGTCAAACGTGGGCCGCCGGCCCTCGGTTTCTTGGCCGCTGGAGGTTCAGACATTTTCATGTGCGAGTAGCACAAGAAGCGCTGTTCAGTGCATTCATGTGCAAGTAGGCATGAGCGCTGATTAGCATTGCGAGGCTTTTTATTAGGACAAACGCAGCGTGTTTTAGTGCGTGGAAACGGATGCGTGGTAGCCAGCGGCTCAGAAGTGAAGAGACAGTAGTTTGAACACCGCCATTTTATCACGGTGTGCGCTAAAGTTAATCAATTTTTGCCTGGCACGCCCCAATTTATACGCGGACTACAGTTAGTACTATGCCTAAAACACAGACTTACTTCCTGTTTTGTGAAGGTAGAGGTGTCGTGGAGGAAGTAAGAGAGACACGTGAGCATTAAGTCTCATGCCTAAAACAAGAGACTCACTTCCTGTGTTGTGAAGGTGAGTGTGGGAGAGAGAGTGACAGTAGTTAGACATAAGTACTCATGCCTAACAAGATAACTTACTTCCTGTGTTGTGCAGGTAAGGTCGTGGAGGACGTAAAGAGAGACACTAACATTAAGTACTCATGCCTAAAACAAGAGAACTTACTTCCTGTTGTTGTGCAGGTAGAGGTGTCGTGGAGGAAGTAAAGAGAGACACGTGAGCATTAAGTACTCATGCCTAAAACAAGAGAACTTACTTCCTGCTGTTGTGCAGGTAGAGGTGTCGTGGAGGAAGTAAAGAGAGACACGTGAGCATTAAGTACTCATGCCTAAAACAAGAGAACTTACTTCCTGTTGTTGTGAAGGTAGAGGTGTCGTGGAGGAAGTAAAGAGAGACACGTGAGCATTAAGTACTCATGCCTAAAACAAGAGAACTCACTTCCTGTTGTTGTGAAGGTAGAGGTGTCGTGGAGGAAGTAAAGAGAGACACGTGAGCAATAAGTACGTTAGCATTAAGTACTCATGCCTAAAACAAGAGAACTCACTTGCTATTTTTGTGCAGGTAGAGGTGTCGTAGAGGAAGTAAAGAGAGACACGTGAGCATTAAGTACTCATGCCTAAAACAAGAGAACTCACTTGCTGTTGTTGTGCAGGTAGAGGTGTCGTGGAGGAAGTAAAGAGAGACACGTGAGCATTAAGTACTCATGCATAAAACGAGAGAACTCACTTCCTGTTGTTGTGAAGGTAGAGGTGTCGTGGAGGAAGTAAAGAGAGACACGTGAGCATTAAGTACGTTAGCATTAAGTTCTCATGCCTAAAACAAGAGAACTTACTTCCTGCTGTTGTGCAGGTAGAGGTGAAATGGTGGAAGAAAAGACAGACATAGATATATGAGCATTAAGTACTCATTCCTAAACAAGAGAACTACACTGCTGTTGTTGTGCAGGTAGAGGTGTCATGGAGGAAGTAAAGAGAGACACGTGAGCATTAAGTACGTTAGCATTAAGTACTCATGCCTAAAACAAGAGAACTTACTTCCTGCTGTTGTGCAGGTAGAGGTGTCGTGGAGGAGGTAAAGAGAGACACGTGAGCATTAAGTACTCATGCCTAAACAGAGAACTCACTTCCTGTTGTTGTGAAGGTAGAGGTGTTGTGGAGGAAGTAAAGAGAGACACGTGAGCATTAAGTACTCATGCCTAAAACAAGAGAACTTACTTCCTGTGTTGTGCAGGTAGAGGTGTCGTGGAGGAAGTAAAGAGAGACACGTGAGCATTAACGTACTCATGCCTAAAACAAGAGAACTCACTTGCTGTTGTTGTGCAGATAGAGGTGTCGTGGAGGAAGTAAAAGAGACATGTGAACATTAGTCGTTAGCATTAAGTACTCATGCCTAAAACAAGAGAACTTACATCACTGTTGTTGTGCAGGTAGAGGAGTAATGGAGGATGTAAAGAGAGACACATTAGCATTAAGTACTCATGCCTAAAACAAGAGAACTCACTGCTGTTGTTGTGCAGGTAGAGGTGACATGGAGGAAGTAAAAGAGATTAGACATGTGAGCATTAAGTACTCATGCCTAAAACAAGAGAACTCACTTGCTGTTGTTGTGCAGGTAGAGGTGTCATGGAGGAAGTAAAGAGAGACACGTGAGCATTAAGTACTCATGCCTAAAACAAGAGAACTTACTTCCTGTGTTGTGCAGGTAGAGGTGTCGTGGAGGAAGTAAAGAGAGACACGTGAGCATTAAGTACTCATGCCTAAAACAAGAGAACTCACTTCCTGTTGTTGTGCAGATAGAGGTGTCGTGGAGGAAGTAAAGAGAGACACGTGAGCATTAAGTACTCATGCCTAAAACAAGAGAACTTACACGCTGTTGTTGTGCAGGTAGAGGTGTCGTGGAGGAAGTAAAGAGAGACACGTGAGCATTAAGTACTCATGCCTAAAATAAGAGAACTTACTTCCTGTTGTTGTGAAGGTAGAGGTGTCGTGGAGGAAGTAAAGAGAGACACGTGAGGATTAAGTACTCATGCCTAAAACAAGAGAACTCACTTCCTGTTGTTGTGAAGGTAGAGGTGTCGTGGAGGAAGTAAAGACAGACACGTGAGCATTAAGTATTCATGCCTAAAACATGAGAACTCACTTCCTGTTGTTGTGCAGGTAGAGGTGTCGTGGAGGAAGTAAAGAGAGGCACGTGAGCATTAAGTACTCATACCTAAAACAAGAGAACTTACTTCCTGTTGTTATGCAGATAGAGGTGTCGTGGAGGAAGTAAAGAGAGACACGTGAGCATTAAGTACTCATGCCTAAAACAAGAGAACTCACTTGCTGTTGTTGTGCAGATAGAGGTGTCGTGGAGGAAGTAAAAAGAGACAGTGACATTAAGTACGTTAGCATTAAGTACTCATGCCTAAAACAAGAGAACTTACTACTGTTGTTGTGCAGGTAGAGGAGTAAGTGGAGGATGTAAAGAGAGACACATTAGCATTAAGTACTCATGCCTAAAACAAGAGAACTCACTTCCTGTTGTTGTGCAGGTAGAGGTGAAAGTGGATGGAAGAAAAGATAGATATATATATATGAGCATTAAGTACTCATGCCTAAAACAAGAGAACTCACTTGCTGTTGTTGTGCAGGTAGAGGTGTCATGGAGGAAGTAAAGAGAGACACGTGAGCATTAAGTACGTTAGCATTAAGTACTCATGCCTAAAACAAGAGAACTTACTTCCTGCTGTTGTGCAGGTAGAGGTGTCGTGGAGGAGGTAAAGAGAGACACGTGAGCATTAAGTACTCATGCCTAAAACATGAGAACTCACTTCCTGTTGTTGTGAAGGTAGAGGTGTTGTGGAGGAAGTAAAGACAGACACGTGAGCATTAAGTACTCATGCCTAAAACAAGAGAACTTACTTCCTGCTGTTGTGCAGGTAGAGGTGTCGTGGAGGAAGTAAAGAGAGACACGTGAGCATTAACTACTCATGCCTAAAACAAGAGAACTCACTTGCTGTTGTTGTGCAGATAGAGGTGTCGTGGAGGAAATAAAAAGAGACATGTGAACATTAAGTACGTTAGCATTAAGTACTCATGCCTAAAACAAGAGAACTTACATACTGTTGTTGTGCAGGTAGAGGAGTAATGGAGGATGTAAAGAGAGACACATGAGCATTAAGTACTCATGCCTAAAACAAGAGAACTCACTTGCTGTTGTTGTGCAGGTAGAGGTGAAATGGTGGAAGAAAAGAGAGACATATATATATGAGCATTAAGTACTCATGCCTAAAACAAGAGAACTCACTTGCTGTTGTTGTGCAGGTAGAGGTGTCATGGAGGAAGTAAAGAGAGACACGTGAGCATTAAGTACTCATGCCTAAAACAAGAGAACTCACTTCCTGTTGTTGTGCAGGTAGAGGTGTCGTGGAGGAAGTAAAGAGAGACACGTGAGCATTAAGTACTCATGCCTAAAACAAGAGAACTTACACGCTGTTGTTGTGCAGGTAGAGGTGTCATGGAGGAAGTAAAGAGAGACACGTGAGCATTAAGTACGTTAGCATTAAGTACTCATGCCTAAAACAAGAGAACTTACTTCCTGCTGTTGTGCAGGTAGAGGTGTCGTGGAGGAGGTAAAGAGAGACACGTGAGCATTAAGTACTCATGCCTAAAACATGAGAACTCACTTCCTGTTGTTGTGAAGGTAGAGGTGTTGTGGAGGAAGTAAAGACAGGCACGTGAGCATTAAGTACTCATGCCTAAAACAAGAGAACTTACTTCCTGCTGTTGTGCAGGTAGAGGTGTCGTGGAGGAAGTAAAGAGAGACACGTGAGCATTAACTACTCATGCCTAAAACAAGAGAACTCACTTGCTGTTGTTGTGCAGGTAGAGGTGTCATGGAGGAAGTAAAAAGAGACATGTGAACATTAAGTACGTTAGCATTAAGTACTCATGCCTAAAACAAGAGAACTTACATACTGTTGTTGTGCAGGTAGAGGAGTAATGGAGGATGTAAAGAGAGACACATGAGCATTAAGTACTCATGCCTAAAACAAGAGAACTCACTTGCTGTTGTTGTGCAGGTAGAGGTGAAATGGTGGAAGAAAAGATAGACATATATATATGAGCATTAAGTACTCATGCCTAAAACAAGAGAACTCACTTGCTGTTGTTGTGCAGTTAGAGGTGTCATGGAGGAAGTAAAGAGAGACACGTGAGCATTAAGTACTCATGCCTAAAATAAGAGAACTTACTTCCTGCTGTTGTGAAGGTAGAGGTGGCGTGGAGGAAGTAAAGACAGACACGTGAGCATTAAGTACTCATGCCTAAAACATGAGAACTCACTTCCTGTTGTTGTGAAGGTAGAGGTGTCGTGGAGGAAGTAAAGAGAGACACGTGAGCATTAAGTACGTTAGCATTAAGTTCTCATGCCTAAAACAAGAGAACTTACTTCCTGCTGTTGTGCAGGTAGAGGTGTCGTGGAGGAAGTAAAGAGAGACACGTGAGCATTAAGTACTCATGCCTAAAACATGAGAACTCACTTCCTGTTGTTATGCAGGTAGAGGTGAAATGGTGGAAGTAAAGAGAGACACGTGAGCATTAAGTACGTTAGCATTAAGTACTCATGCCTAAAACAAGAGAACTTACTTCCTGCTGTTGTGCAGGTAGAGGTGTCGTGGAGGAGGTAAAGAGAGACACGTGAGCATTAAGTACTCATGCCTAAAACATGAGAACTCACTTCCTGTTGTTGTGAAGGTAGAGGTGTTGTGGAGGAAGTAAAGACAGACACGTGAGCATTAAGTACTCATGCCTAAAACAAGAGAACTTACTTCCTGCTGTTGTGCAGGTAGAGGTGTCGTGGAGGAAGTAAAGAGAGACACGTGAGCATTAACTACTCATGCCTAAAACAAGAGAACTCACTTGCTGTTGTTGTGCAGATAGAGGTGTCGTGGAGGAAGTAAAAAGAGACATGTGAACATTAAGTACGTTAGCATTAAGTACTCATGCCTAAAACAAGAGAACTTACATACTGTTGTTGTGCAGGTAGAGGAGTAATGGAGGATGTAAAGAGAGACACATTAGCATTAAGTACTCATGCCTAAAACAAGAGAACTCACTTGCTGTTGTTGTGCAGGTAGAGGTGAAATGGT
>CASHTH010002558.1:0-25540 GCA_030341885.1 Geodia barretti | reverse complement strand
GTGGTCCCACTAGTATCACAGTGACCTGGACTCCTCCCTCTCCACTGGGAAATACCACTGGCTACAGGATCTCCTACACCACAGGCAGTGATGTGGATATTGATGGTGGCTCTACCAACAGCTACACTCTGACTGGTCTTACCAATGGAAAGACATACACTATATCTATTGTTACCACATCATCTGGTTTACCTAGTGCACCGTTGGTGGTCACGGTTAGTTTAGGTATGTCATATAGCTTGCACAGGTAGGTGTTTCAGTTTACAATGAGCACCCCACAAACAACCTATTTGCTCAGTGTGTGTACTCACACATTTTGCTCCCATCACAGTTCCATCAGCTCCATTCATTGACTCAACTCCAACGGTCAGTGCCACTACTGTCACAATCACTGGTAGTGTCCCCAGGGACTCGGTGGTGACAGGCTTCTTGGTCCAGTGGCAGAGAGACACCTCAGGTGGCTGTACTAATGAGGATGAGGGAAGCATTAATGCGACTGGCAGCTTCACTAGCTATACAATAACTGGACTAGAGGAGGGGAATAGGTACACCATCACTGTGAAACTCTATAATGATGCTGGTAGAGGTCCAGTCAGTAACTCTGTTACTGCAAAGACCATTGAAGCTGGTAAGGGACAGTACAATGCCTAGTTCCTGCGTCGTGTTAACTGTGGTTAGTCTACTACAGCTCCCAGTGGTTCTCCTGCCTCAATCACAGTGGGTACACTCACTGCTAACAGTGTCACTCTGCAGTGGGGAGAGGTGGCCTGTCTAGAGAGAAATGGAGAGATCACTGGCTACACAGTTACTGCAGCAAACTCAGATGGGGTGGTAAAAGGAACATCTAGTGTTAACGTAGATGCTAGACAAGCCACAATCTCTGGACTGACTCCATCCACACAGTATACTGTGTCAGTTGCTGCAGTCAATGGTGCTGGTACTGGACCTGTCACAGCCCTCCCTGTAGAGACTGAAGGTGAGAGGTTGAATGAAGTCCATTCCATACTGTGCTCTTTTTAGCAAACAAGCGCTGATTGTGCATGAATCATTCCCATGAAAAGAAAGTTGTAGGAAGCAAGCCAACCCATGGCCAGTCAATTCAAGAACCAGTTATTCATGCATTAATGTGATAGGCTCTGAGAAAAACGACCCTTATTGCACAAGTTCAAGTAGCAGCACATGCATCCTGTCTGCATGCTCCTCACAACCACTCTCTTATTCTCTTCTCAGCTATCCATTTAGCCTAAAAACTGCTTTTGCATTATTGGTCCCTTTCACGAGCCTGTCATTATCTCTTTAGGTCCCCCACCTCCTACTGGTGTGACAGCAGTCCAGGATGGTCCCACTAGTATCACAGTGACCTGGACTCCTCCCTCTCCACTGGGAGATACCACTGGCTACAGGATCTCCTACAACACAGGCAGTGATGTGGATATTGACGGTGACTCATCCAACAGCTACACACTGACTGGTCTCACCAATGGACAGACATACACCATATCCATTGTAGCAATAGCTCCAAATAGACCAACAAGTTCTCCCATTGAAGCGCAAGTCTCACTAGGTTAGAACAAAACACTGCTGAATATGTTGTCAATGACTCATTCTCCATTCATCAGTGGGTGTTCCAGAGAAACCAACAGTGGATATGGACAACATTGAGACCTCACCCACTACCATCACTACCTCCTGGAGCTTTCCTCCCGATGCCACTGGCTCTGAGGTGAGCTGGGAACTAACAGGGCATATGAGAAGAAGACGAGTCAGCAATGCTGAGGGAGGGACTAGTGGACGACTCTCAAACGACCAGAACAGCTACACAATTGGACGTCTGAGGAGTGGAACTAGCTATGACATCGCTGTAACAGTCTTCAACCCTGCTGGGAACTCCTCCACCACCTGGCTACAGGATCTCCTACACCACAGGCAGTGATGTGGATATTGATGTTGTCTCTACCAACAGCTACACTCTGACTGGTCTCACCAATGGACAGACATACACCATATCCATTGTAACAATGGCTCCAAATAGACCAACAAGTTATCCCATTGAAGCTCAAGTCACACTAGGTCAGAGCCACACACTGTTGAATATGTTCTGTTAATGACTCATTCTCCATTCATCAGTGGGTGTTCCAGAGAAACCAACTGTGGACATGGACAACATTGAGACGTCACCCACTACCATCACTACCTCCTGGAGCTTTCCTCCCGATGCTACTGGCTCTGAGGTGAGCTGGGAACTAACGGGGCAGATGAGAAGAAGGCGAGCCAGCAATGCTGAGGGAGGGACTAGTGGACGACTCCCAAAAGACCAAAACAGTTACACAATTGGACGTCTGAGGAGTGGAACTAGCTATCACATCACTGTAACAGTCTTCAACCCTGCTGGGAACTCTTCCACCACATTTACTCACTCTACAGCTGAAGGTATTGTACATATTCCACCTTCCCTTTCTCTACATAATTATGTTTTACAAGTGGAACCTCCGAATATGGAACCAGGCATTATGCCGTTTATAGGGAGGTTGTCCTCTTTTTTAATGGCTAAGAATAATGATTGCTTACGACCTCAAAGTGTGCTCTTTACTGAGAGGATTTCATATTGAGTCCAATTATTCAGTGTTCTTATTGGAGGTTCTACTGTGTAGCTATACCGTAATTAAAATTCACACACTTCATTCTCTCCCTACATCTACATCAGACATCAGCAAGAGTGATTCATCAGCATCGGTGGCTGCTCTTGGTGGTGTGTTGGGAGTGGTGATTGTGACTGCTATAGTAGTGCAGGCTGTGGTGATAGTCTTTTTCATCAGGAGACTCCAAAGAGCTAAAGTTAGACCGCAGTCACGCGCAATTGACCAATCAACTAAGGGTAACATGACTATGGACCACCATCAAAAGCAGTCAACACTTTTTTCTTTTATGCAGCCTCCACGAACACTGGCGTAGAAATGCCCACATTTTCAGGAAAGAAATATTTGTAGGTTAAGTGCCACAAATTGAATTTCTATCATTGAACTTTATTTCTTTCTACTGTCAACTGTGCCTTGTTCCATCAGGGGCCCAGAGCAGTTCCAGACCTCCAGTAATGAGGCCTACGGTGTAGTGAGAGGGACTGGAAGGACAGCTGAAGGTGAATATGAAGTAACACAAGCTCTCCCTCCCTCCACCTCCTCCCAGCCTACCACTGCTGCTGCTGGAGACTCTCTCTATGAGTCTGTGTGATGTGTCCCTACATTACTGTTCAGTATCTGACTACTGCAGACATGCATGAAATATTATTGTGCATACATCAGTTTATAGTAATGTGATGGATGTGTAGTACTGAATTAGCAGAGAAGTGATCCTCCTCATTTGCAATGGTTGACTAGTTAAAAGTAAACTCCGCAATGAACTGAAATTGCAAAGATTTTATAAGGGGAACGGTAGCTACACAAAGGGACACCAGATGGAGACATACCAAAACCTAGTCTTATTGTTAATACGAAGATTGGGCTCAGGGTTCGCCATTGTTGGCGTTTAATTATGTTGATTTGCTAGTAAACACAAATCGAGAGAGTAAACTCTTGTGGGTTGCTTTATACATATTTGGTCTTTCTTCAACCCACACCCCAGAACAAAATGACGCACCGAACACGTGTAAACAGTGAAAGAGTTCCCCCTCAAGTTTCATGCTGCAAGTCAATATGACGTCTCACATGATTGACACAAAATTCATGTAGAGATGCACATGATCAACACACATCATAATGTCACAGTTTGAGTTTTCATCTTTTTCTCGGGAGGAGGCTGTGGAGATTTCTCGTCAGCTCTGGTGTTGGAGGTGGGGAGCTTATTGGCCGATTCTCTCTGGTGGCGCATCCTCTCCTCCTTGCGGGCCAGGTACTGGGTCATGTTGTCAATGGTGGTCTGCCGCAGATTGCACCACTCTATACCCTCCCCACACTCTGGAAGGAAGTACATTATGGCGGTGTTAAGTAGCTTTCTGGTAAAGTAACCAGGTTATGATTGTAGAAACTCCATGCTGGTTCTAAGGTACTCTGGTGGAGCCACACCCAAGAGACCCTTCTGCTTCATGCTAGTTGGGTGTAGCTCTACCAGACTAGTTCTCGGGAGAAAAATACATACTTGCCTTCTCATGTTTCTTAGTACACTAAACAACCACGACTCAAACCCCATGCTTAGCTTAAGCTATTGGTTTGTTGCTTGGACCATGGTTCCCTTTTTCCTGATGATGGTGGGGGAGGGGGGAAGGGTGCAGTGGAGAAGGGGAAAATTTGAGTCATATACTTCTGTCATCAAGTGTGCCACTTGTGTGTCCACTGCCTTGAACACCTGCATAGCCTAGGGTAGTGAGGTGTTGGTTTCTGTTGTCGAACCAGCTGTCGTGTTCTCTGCAGATATCACTGTGCTTTCAGTAGTAATGGCTGAAAAACCACAAGCAACAACCGAAAAGCCTGGAAATCCAGTTCAGCAAGCGCTAGAGAAGCTATCGAACCAGCTGTCGTGTTCGGTGTGTCTGGAGGAGTACTGCAGACCCAGAGTACTGCCCGGTCTGCACGTCTTCTGTGAGGCCTGTCTGGAGAAACTGGTGGGGACACAGAGAGACAAACTCAGCACCCTGTGCCCCAACTGCCGCAAGCCTGCCCCTCTCCCACAAGGGGGCGTGTCCAGCCTGCCCTCCGCCTTCTACATCCAGCACCTTTTCGAGGTGAGGGAGGTCTTGGAGAAGGTGCGGGACCCGGAGAAGGCACAGTGTGACAGGTGTGGGGAGGGAGAGGTGCAGGGTTTCTGTCGAGACTGCGACCAGTTAATTTGCCAGCACTGCCTCATTACGCATCGTAAATGGAAGGAATTGCAGGGGCACGAAATATCCACCCTCGACCAAGTTAAAGAAACAGCCTCGAAAACGGTGACCCCCAAAAAGGTGAGCTCCATGTGTCCCAAGCATGCAACAGAGCCCATCAAGATCTACTGCGAGACGTGCGATGAGCTGATATGTCGCGACTGCACCGTCAAGACCCATCGCGACCACAACTATGACCTCGTCTCAGACACCTTCCCCAAACACAATGATGCCATCCTTGCCTGCCTAGGTCCCGTCAAATCTGAACTTGCTAGTGTAGGGAGCACCATTGCACAGCTGAAGGCAAGGTCCAGCAGGCTAGATGGACAGGGTATAGAGGCGAAGGAAAAGGTGGATGTTGAAGTAGACAAGCTCCGGGCCGTCCTAGAGGCTCGCAGGAGGGAGCTTCACTCCCAGATAGATGGTGAGGTGTGTCAGGGGAAGAAGGAGCTGGCGGCCCGGATTGACGGACACGAGTTGAGGCAGGCCCAGCTGAGCAGCTGCGTGGAGTTTGTGGAGGGGAGTCTGCAGAGTGGCACACAAGAGGAGGTGCTGTCGATGAAGAGACAAGTGGAGGAGAGGGCACGGGTGATGGCAGAAAAGTTCAAACCTCAGCAACTGGTGTTGGGTCCAGAGAAAAAGATTAGTGTGGTGTGTGCAGACTTGAGCTCAGCATGTCAGACATTAGGAGAAGTGAAGTTTGATGCGGTCTAAGTTACTCATGTCAAGACCATACGTGGAGTAAATGGTCCATGTCATGTTGCTTTTGCCAAAACTGGGGAAACCGTTGTCTGTGAGCAAAATGCTAGCTGTGTGAAAGTCTTTGACAGGGATCACAGGCTGTTGCGATCATTTGCAAACAGAGTACAAAACATAGTTATTCAACCAAGAGGAGTAGCCATATCTCTTGATAACACAGTGTTTGTAGTTGGCGCGAATCGTGTGAATAAATTCACTCTTGAGGGTCAGTTCATAGCAACAGGGGGTTCAAAAGGCAGTGGACAACTGAAGTTCAGTACACCATTGGCCATAGGCACCAACAACAGAGTGTATGTCTGTGACACTTGCAACCATCGCATCACAATCCTCAACAACGACTTGACATTCCATGGCAGCTTTGGAACCAGCCCGAGGGAATATCTGTCATCAGAAGAGGAAATGTATTAGTAGCTGACTTTTTCAATAACAGAGTTCAGATGTTCGATGCCAATGGACATCATCTGTCATCCATCACTAACACTTTAGCAGGAGAGGGACCAAGAGGACCAGTCATCCAAAAACTTTGTTCTAATGTGGATATTTCGTAGCTTCCAGGCTCTATGTAGACTCTTCTAACTCATTACAACATCTATAATTTTCATTAATAGTGTATCCACATGGAGATTGATCAGATTTGAAAACTTAGTCAGAGTCGGGAAAGATCACAACACTGGTAGCACCACACATATAAAGAGCAAACAGTGGGCTGTAAAGTATACACCTTACCCACCCCTCCACTGTAGCGACAATGAGTGGTTGCTCCATGTTCCTTGAACACACCACCTGAGTCACTGTCACTGGGTCCTATAGTATGTTCAGGTTGAGAATGCACTTTGCCATACATTGAAAATGAGGGTTTTTCTAATGTCACACAAAAACTATGCAATTGGATTTGTACCAAACCATCTTTAAGAGCTACAAAATGGCATCAAGAACTGTGCAATAGAGGAAAGGGTAATGAAGTTATTCAAGATAATCAAAATGCATTCTCAACGTGAATACACTATAGTATAGAGAGAGCACCTAATACTATGGGCTACATTGAGGATCCTAGGTTGGGGTAATGGGGTATGTATGTAATAGCCACGCATCATAACACAGTGAAAGTTGCACAGTATCACAGCATGTTTAACCCCCCCAAACCCCAGTCAGAAGGATCCAATTAGGATCATCTCCCTTATGGCTGCTGTCTGATTGGAGCTATAGAGTAGCCTTTTACAAATTGGCTAGCATTTCACTGTAGGGAACATCCCAATATCTGGAGATGTAACACTTGACTCTGAACAGCTGACCTTCTGACTGGTCTCACGAATGGACACCATATCACATCATCTGGTTTGCTTTATGGTGCACCATTGCATGGTGGTCACAGTTAGTTTAGTGTCATGACACGTTCGTAGGTATAGCGCTTAGTACGACATAGTAATAGTGACAGCAGACCAATACACACACACAGTAACGCTATACTTATATAGAGCATGAGACGGATACGGAAATGATGTAACATGATGAGGTGAGGTGACGGTCACAATGCACATTATTGACTAGTCACGATACTACATTCCTCTCTTCTTAAGAGAGAGCTACACTAATACAAAAACCAACGATGCATGCAATACAGCAATACAACCAATACAGCACAATAATTATAAAAAACACTTTCAAAACACATGCATACACACAATTAGTTCTCACAGTTCGTAATGTCAGGTTCCTGGTTCGAAACGTCGTTGCTTTCGATGACGACGTGGATATCGATGTTCGTGTGATTCGTGCGGTTCGGACACGGACGTTGATGTAGAAGTTTCTGTGGTAGCAGATGGTTGTGGAGGAGGCTCGTATATACCTGCAGAGGCACTGTTGGAGCCTCAATAACTTCGTCAGTTGTCCCTGAGTCAGTAGCAGGAGTTGGGACATCAACTTCAGGAGTGAGCTGAGACCTTCTCTGAATCATCTTCCACCAGACGTTTACGAAGATGGTCCTGGTGGCATCTTCTCAGCATGCTGTCCTCCAGACGTACTCAGAATGAGACTGGTCCCGACAACTCAATAATCCTCCCGGGTAACCATCTGCGACCACTACCAAAATTAATTTTACCAGCACTGTCTCTCCCTCGCAAAACATACCGACTTTGGCTTTCGAGTCATGCTTCTTCTTTTGCAGTCGCTGCTTTCCTCCACCCTACTTGCTGTGTTAGGGCGCAGCAAGTCCAACCGTGTCCGTGGACTTCTACCAAGCAACAACTGCAGGTGCGATACCTGTTGTACCTTGTGGTGCCGGTAATTCTGTAGGAGAAAAGAACTAGCCAGTCGAGAGTTCATAGAACCTTCAGTCACTTTCTTGAGGCCTCTCTTTATGATTTGAACGGTGCGCTCTGCAAGCCCATTTTTCGGTAAGGTGCAGAAGTTGTATGCTTAATACCATTACTCTTGAGAAAGCTTTTGAACTCCTCACTCACGAAACACGTATATACCGTTATCGGTAACCAGAGACTCAGGAATGCCAAACTTCGCGCGAAGAGTGTACGAAGCTCCTCAATGCCGTGCTGGACGAAGTCGCGACCGCTTCTATCTATTTAGAATGAGCGTCTATCGACACCAGAATGTACTTTCCCTGGAAGGGGCCGGCAAAATCCACTTCCATGGATTGAGTGGTGCGCCACAGGTGGAAAGGATCGAACCTCTTGCATTCACGGCATAGCCGAACTGACTTCTCAATATCCGCATTGATCCCTGGCCACCACACATACTTTTCACTTCGTCCCCGAACTAGTGCATAAGAACCCTGCACACCTTGATTCCCCTGTAAAGATATCTGCGATGACCACCCTAAACACACTCGAAACTTCCCTGTAGGTCTCAGATTCGCAAGGGAAGCAAGGTGTGTGACTGTGAAAGAACTCATGTGATAGAACTCATGTGATGATGTGGTTCAAATTATCTGTAGCAAAGGGTAAAATAGTGGGAAAAATAGTGGAAAAAAATGGGCTAAATATAGAGTGGGTAAAAGAAATATATTCTCGCTAGCGACTTCATTCGTGAAATTCCTGGATGGCCTTCGTGTAGCTAATTCTCTGAGGACTGCTTGTCGTCCAGGTGTAGGAATGATGATGCGATTTCCCCACATAACACAACCCCCATATGACGACAACTCCAAACGATGAATACGGTTCCAAATCAGGGAACTTGTGAAAGCTTGGAGTCTCGTCTTGTCCATGACTGTATGTCCTGAGCAGTCACAGGAGACTCAGCCAAATGCTCTGCCAACAGAACCAACTCCGGCTCTTCTACTTTTAGAGTGGCTTCTCTGGCAACGGCAGCCCAACACTTAATTTTCTACGGTGTGTCCATCTCAATCACGACAGCGGTAGCAGGTGAGCGAAGACGATTCGGTCGATGTCGACGTACGATGAACGTCCGTCGGCGGCGACGCCCTTCCACCCTCCGCGACGCCCTTACCACGCAGTTCACGCAGACTGTGTGCTGCAGTCTCTGTAGCCTGCGCCAGTTCCACGGCCTTAGTGAGTAACCGTTTCTGCATTGCCGTGTCATTGATTCCGCAGACGAGGCGATCGCGGATCATCACCTCCAACGTATCGCCAAAGTTGCATAACTCCGAGAGTGAGCGTAACTCTACGACGTATACGTAGACTCTCCAGATTTCCTTGAGCGGCTGTGGAAATTGATCTTTCGACGATCTCCGACGGTGCGGACGGAAGTGTTTCGAGAGCACGAGTATACGGAAGCCCATTGGGGCCATTCTGTACGAGTATACGCTGTACTCTTTCTCTCCGGGCTTCGCTGGCGAGACTATATTTCGCAGCGTCTTGCAAGTAGCAGCTCCAATAACTGAGCGGCTCGCTTCTTGGCCGCATCAGTAATTCGTTGGCAGCGAAAAAGTACTCGAGACTCAGACGTTCCACATACTGTTGCCAATCGCTGTCCTTGCTTCCGTCGAATTCTTCTGTTCGACCCAGTGTGCCACCGGCTGATATCCCGACTCTCGGCGCCAATTGTCGTGCGTGACACGTTCGCCATAGCAGACCAATACACACACTACTTATATACAGGATACGGAAATGATGTAACATGATGAGGTGGGTGACGTCACAATACATATTATTGACATGAACGATGGGAGTTGTGTGTCTGTTGAGTCTCCTCTGGTCTCTGGTGGAGGTCCACTCTCAGACCTTTCCTTATGTCTCCTTCAAAGGCCAGACTCTGCCCAACCATTCCTATGTGAACCTCGGTCTAGTGGGGAATGATGGCAGTGGTAGTGACAGTGTTCAGTGTCACACTGACCTGAGCACATGTTGTAGTGTTGAACAGGGTCCTCATCGTGGAGACTGGTACTTCCCCAATGGAACGAGATTGCCATTCTCTGGAAATGGCGGTATCTTTCAAAGCCGTTGGCAGAGAGTTGACTTACGCCATCGTAGTCATGTTACCTCCGCAACTGGTATCTATCGCTGTGATATTCCAACAAATACTGTCTCCAGTAATACTGACACTTCAGTGAGAGACACAGTCTATGTGGGGCTGTATACTACTGGAGGTAAATGCTTTTGTTGCCTACGTCGAACTTATGATGGCTAAAGAGCATGAAAGCAACTATATGTAAGCCTTATTGTTCATATTGTTCCATACTTCAAATAATTAATCATCGCCCTCTACATTGAAGAAACTATGAGCCATTATTGTTTGTAGCACGGTGGATAGTTATAGTAGCCCATTTCCCCTAGTCAAGTATGGGCTTGAGTTGGCATCGCGTGGGAATGAAAAATTAGGCTCTAGTGGGACTCTTGGGTTCCGATTTAACTATAGCATTTTACTGTAGGGGACATCACGATATCTGGAGATGTGACATTTGACTCTGACCAGCTGACCCTCACCTGTATCTCCACTGGTGGACCTGCTACCACTGTCACTTGGACCAGAGACTCCACCACTGTCACCCAAGGAACCCAGACTGTGTTAATTGACCCAGTGATTGCACAGTACACCCACACTCTGACTGTGACTACTGCAGGAGAATACACTTGTACTGTTTCTAATAACAAGCCATCATCTGCTGCCTCTACAATCTTTGTAGCAGGTATTATTATGCATTTTTATGGTAAATTGCCTCAGTGCTTGTGTAAACGCTGGCTTATTAAAAAAATTTAATTGTCGTGTCGTCGTGCTGCGTGAGTTTCAGAGTTTTTATATTTTTCTATGAGTTTATTGGTCCTTTGAGGCTTTCTATTTTTCTACCGGCTGTTGTTTTTATCCTGTAGCTGTCGTTTTTTGTACATGATTTCTATCTATTTATTTTATAACTATGTGTAAGGGAGGTTGGGACACTGGGTGTGTAGGGAGAGTTGGGCCCATAAAAGACTCTTTAACCTACCGCCCCGGTTCTCAAGGCTGGGCACCCAGGGTCCTGCCTCTTTCTTTCTGTTTATATGTTATTGTCTGTGTTTTTGTACGCTTGGGTATGTTATTGTCTGTGTTTACTGTGCTTGGGTGGGGGAGGTTCTTTCTTTTCCTCTGAGCTAGTATGCTATAAACATGTTTTTTCATGCTCCAGGTGCGTCGACTCCTACTGGTGTGACAGCAGTCCGTGGTCCCACTAGTATCACAGTGACCTGGACTCCTCCCTCTCCACTGGGAAATACCACTGGCTACAGGATCTCCTACACCACAGGCAGTGATGTGGATATTGATGGTGGCTCTACCAACAGCTACACTCTGACTGGTCTTACCAATGGAAAGACATACACTATATCTATTGTTACCACATCATCTGGTTTACCTAGTGCACCGTTGGTGGTCACGGTTAGTTTAGGTATGTCATATAGCTCCATGTTCCTTGAACACACCACCTGAGTCACCTTCACTAGGTTCTAGTATAGAGAGAACACCTGATACTATGGGGTACAAGGGCGCTCTTAGGATGGTGTTATCTAGGATCCTAGGTAAACCCCTATTTACATAGAATCTACTAGCCACCTCATACTCTCATACCACCGTGAAACTTATCGTATCGTAACATGTTCAACTTAATATGTTCCACTCCCCCCAAATCCTAATCTAATTTTGTCTCGAACCCAGACCCAGCCTTCTCTCAAGGAAAAGTGTATGGTGACTATTGAGTGATTTCTTGGTTGTGCTGACTCGACAGTCTTACTTTCTGAGACAGCGAATCAGATTGCAGTAAAATTATGCTACACGCGTGAAATGTCACCCGATGTTGCGCAATCATTCATAATGCAACTCCGTGAATTCCATTGTCTGTGAGCGAAATGCTAACTCTATGAAAGTGTTTGACAGTAATCACATGCTGTTTAACAGCTACACTCTGACTGGTCTCACCAATGGACAGACATACACCATATCCATTGTTGTCACATCATCTGGTCTGCCTAGTGCACCGTTGGTAGTCACGGTTAGTTTAGGTATGTGATAGTTTACACAGGGAAGTGTTTCAGTTTTACAATGAGCACCCCACAAACAATCTATTTTCTCAGTGTGTGTACTCTGATATTTTGCTCCCACCACAGTTCCATCAGCTCCATACATTGACTCAACTCCAACAGTCACTTCCACTACTGTCACCATCACTGGTAATGTCCCCAGTGACTCGGTGGTGACTGGCTTCTCAGTCCAGTGGCAGAGACACCTCAGGTGGCTGTTCTAATGAGGATGAGGGAAGCATTATTGCGACTGGCAGCTTCACTAGCTATACAATAACTGGACTAGAGGAGGGGAATAGGTACACCATCACTGTGAAACTCTTCAATGATGCTGGTAGAGGTCCAGTCAGTAACTCTGTTACTGCAAAGACCACTGAAGCTGGTAAGGGGCAGTACAATTGTCTAGTTCCTTAGTTGTTAGCTGTTTTAGTCTATTACAGCTCCCAGTGGTTCTCCGGCCTCAATCACACTGGGTACACTCACTGCTAACAGTGTCACTCTGCAGTGGGGGGAGGTGGCATGTCTGGAGAGAAATGGAGAGATCACTGGCTACACAGTTACTGCAGAAACCTCTGATGGGGTGCAGTAAAAGTAACATCTAGTGTTAACGTAGATGCTAGACAAGCCACAATCTCTGGACTGATTCCATCCACACAGTATACTGTGTCAGTGGCTGCAGTCAATGGTGTTGGTACTGGACCTGTCACTAGCCTCCCTGTAGAGACTCAAGGTGAGAGGTTGAAGTCCATTCCATACTTTGCTCTTTTTAGCAAGCAAGCACTGATAATGCATGAATCATTGCCGGGCAAAGAAAGTTGTAGAAAGAAAGCCAACCCAGTCATTCCACTAATATGTCCAAGAACACGAGCCTGTCATTATCTCTTTAGGTCCCCCACCTCCTACTGGTGTGACAGCAGTTCAGGATGGTCCCACTAGTATCACAGTGACCTGGACTCCTCCCTCTCCACTGGGAGATACCTCTGGCTACAGGATCTCCTACACCACAGGCAGTGATCTGGATATTGATGGTGGCTCTACCAACAGCTAAACTCTGACTGGTCTCACCAATGGACAGACATACACCATATCCATCGTAGCAATGGCTCCAAATAGACCAACAAGTTCTCCCATTGAAGCTGAAGTCACACTAGGTCAGAGCCACACACTGCTGAATATGTTCTGTTTATGACTCATTCTCCATTCATCAGTGGGTGTTCCAGAGAAACTAACTGTGGACATGGACAACATTGAGACCTCGCCCACTACTATCACTACCTCCTGGAGCTTTCCTCCCGATGCCACTGGCTCTGAGGTGAGCTGGGAGCTAACGGGGCAGATGAGAAGAAGACGAGTCAGCGATGCTGAGGGAGTGACTAGTGGACGACTCCCAAAAGACCAGAGCAGCTACACAATTGGACGCCTGAGGAGTGGAACTAGCTATGATATCACTGTAACAGTCTTCAACCCTGCTGGGAACTCTTGTTGCACCCCAGACATTGTCCATGTGCATGAAGGGTTAATTAATGGCCTCTAACTCACTGTAGTTTTACAATGCTGCGTTCTTCCACCACCTTTACTCACTCTTCAGCTGAAGGTTAGTGTGTCTATTTATATTTGTACTTCATTTGCTTCACCGATATACTGTGGAACCTCTGAATAATGGATGCATTGGGACCAGCCATTATGTCATCTTTGGAGGTTGTATCCTCCCTTAAATTGATTGTTAAAGTGTGTACTTTGGGACCTTAAGTAGTGTGTCCTATATTGAAAGGTATTTTGAATTGCGTCCTTGATTCAGAGTATCCCGTACATGAGGGAGGTTTTACTGTGTGTCGTATTAACTTTTTTCTTTCTCTAGCTACATCAGACTCGTGCATTAGGAGTGATTCATCAGCATTGGTAGCATCTCTTGGTGGTGTGTTGGGAGTGGTGATTGTGATTGCTATAGTGGTGCAGGTTATGGTGATAGTCTTTTTCATCAGGAAACTCCAAAGAGCTAAAGGTAACATGACTATGGACCTCCATAAAAAACTGTCAACACTTTTTCCTTTTTATGCAGCCTCCATGAACACTACTGGCGTAGAAATGCCCACATTGTCAGGAAAGAAATATCTGTAGGTTAAGTGCCACAAATGCAGGTTCTATCATTGGACTTTACTTCATTCTACTTTCAACTGTGCCTTGTTCCATCAGGGGCTCAGAGCAGTTCCAGACCTCCAGTAATGAGGCCTACAATGTAGTGAGAGGGACTGGAAGTACAGTTGAAGGTGAATATGAGGTACCACGAGACCTTCCTCCCTCCACCTCCTCCCAGCCTACCACTGCTGCTGCTGGAGACTCTCTCTATGAGCCTGTGTGATGTGTCCCTACATTACTGTTCAACTTAGTCTCGTTGTTAATACGAAGATTGGGCTCAGTGGTAACCATTGTTGGCGTGTAATTATGTTGATTTGCTAGTAAACGCAAGTCGAGAGAGTAAACTCTCATGGATTCCTTTATACATGGTCTATCTTCCACCCACACCCCAGAACAAAATGACGCACCAAACACGTGAAAACAGTGAAAGATGCACAGAGATGCACATGATCAAACATATCATCATGTCACAGTTTGAGTCTTCATCTTCTTCTCGGGAGGAGGCTGTGGAGATTTCTCGTCAGCTCTGGTGTCGGAGGTGGGGAGCTTATTGGCCGAGCCTCTCTGGTGGCGCATCCTCTCCTCCTTGCGGGCCAGGTACTGGGTCATGTTGTCAATGGTGGTCTTCCGCAGACTGCACCACTCCATACCCTCCCCACACTCTGGAAGGGATTATATTATGGCGGTGTTAAGTAGCCTTCTGGTAAAGTGACCAGGCTATATGATTGTATATAGCTAGCAACTCCATGCTGGTTCTAAGGTACTCTGGTGGAGCCACACCCAAGAGACCCTTGTGCTTCATGCTAGTGGGTGTAGCTCTGCCAGACTAGTTCTAGGGAGAAGAATACATACTTGCCTTCTCGTGTTTCTTAGTACACTAAACAACCACGACCAAAACACCATGCTTAGCTTAGGCTATTTGTTTGTTGCTTGGACCATGGTTCCCGATTTTCCGATGATGCTGATGGTGGAGGAGGAGGAAGGGTACAGGAAATTTTTGTATTTCGTCAAGGTGTGTGCCACTTGTGTTTGTACACCATTGCCTTGAACACCTGGGGTAGTGAGATGTCAGTTGGACGACCAGATCCTGGGTTTTTTTGCTGCAACATTGTGCACTAGAGTTGTGTTATTCCAACCTCACCACTCTGTACAGTTTTTAACATGGTGGGGAGGTAGTAACTAAGGGCAGTCTGTAATCACTGGACTGTACTACTGGAATGACCTTTGACCGCAGTTTGCGCATGCGCAAGAGAATCCTTTACCATAATTATTTCTTTCCTTTTTTCTTTTTTTGCTGCCTTTACTGGTGTATGCAATAATAACTCCAGAGATCTTACATTATCTTCACATTGCCCGTTCTGACCATCTGTCTGCTCTCAGCGCCTCATCGCCCACCCAATAGGCTACTCTGTTGCAGTGGAAGTTACAAAGAAGAATAATAATAATTGCCTGCACGTACACTGAAAGGAGGGCGGAAAACGAAACCGGGGAGAAGCGTAGTCTTCCGCGCTGCACTCGCAGTTTTTGTCGCCCTGGAAGGGATACACGAGGCGTGCCTGCGTGTCCGAACTGGGAGCGCGCTACTGGTACGGCCACGCCCAAACATGCGTGGCCGACACGGACCGTTATGACGTTTTTACAAGATTTCTAAAGCCCGTGATTTCCCACTGATTTCTACTGATTTCCACCTGACTTCAACTGATTTCCAGTTCCGTGATTTCTAGAGATTTCAAGATTTCCGAGTGATTTCTACTGATTTCAACTGATTTCCAGTGACTTCTAGATTTCTAATGATATCTCGATATCTTGAGGGTGTGGCCGGCCGGCCGGAACGAGTGACTCAGTTGTGCGCGCGCCGCAGCAGGGTCGGCCTTGTAGTTTACTTACCACCACACCAGTCAACCACGGAGCTATACGGAGCAGAAAGGAGGCGCGCGCACGGCAACTTGTCCACTTTTCGCTGATTTCCCTTGATTTCCAACTGATTTCTGACCATGAGCGTTTCCACCCGTGTCGTAACCCCCTAGCGGTATAGAAAGGAAATGCTTGCGCATGCGCAAACTGCGGTCAAAGGTCAGTCCTGTAAGTGGTGCAGTCCAAGTAGAGTCCAGTCCAGCGATTACACAGCCTTTTGGCGGTGTTGTTTCTTGAAATTCTTACTCTCTCAATGGTAAGGAACCAAAGCTGTGTGTGTGAAGCTATGATAAAGAGGGTGCTATTGGAAAGTGTAGTTCTCACTTTTACTAAGCCACAACTGATGATACGTACGTGTACCTACTTCTATGCAAGGCACCACTACTGTGTGTTAAACTATGTAGTATGTAGTATGTAGTAGAAGCAAGATGTAGGCCTGAATAATAGGTAGGACCCTATTTAGCATAGGGGCCTTAATTAAACACAAACTCTATCTACTACGCAACAATGACACGTGTACCAACTTCTATGCAGATATCACTGTGCTTTCAGTAGTAATGGCTGAAAAACCGCAAGCAACAACCGAAAAGCCTGGAAATCCAGCTCAGCAAGCACTAGAGAAGCTGTCGAATCAGCTGTCGTGTTCGGTGTGTCTGGAGGGGTACCGGAGACCCAGAGTACTGCCCTGTCTCCACGTCTTCTGCGAGGCCTGTCTGGAGAAACTGGTGTGGACACAGAGAGACAAATTGAGTGCCCCGTGCCCCAACTGCCGCAAGCCCGCCCCTCTCCCCGAAGGGGGCGTGTCCAGCCTGCCCTCCGCCTTCTACATCCAGCACCTTTTCGAGGTGAGAGAGGTCTTGGAGAAGGTGCGGGACCCAGAGAAGGCACAGTGTGACAAGTGTGGGGAGGGAGAGGTGCAGGGTTTCTGTCGAGACTGTGGCCAGTTCATTTGCCAGCACTGCCTCGTTACGCATCGTAAATGGAAAGAATTGCAGGGGCACGAAATATCCACCCTCGACCAAGTTCAAGAAACAGCCTTGAAAATGGTGACACCCAAAAAGGTGAGCTCCACGTGTTTCAAGCACACAACAGAGCCCATCAAGATCTACTGCGAGACGTGCGATGAGTTGATATGTCGTGACTGCACCGTCAAGATCCATCGCGACCACAACTACGACCTCGTCTCGGACACCTTCCCCAAACACAGAGATGCCATCCTTGCCTGCCTAGGTCCCGTCAAATCTGAACTTGCTAGTGTAGGGAGCACAATTGCACAGCTGAAGGCAAGGTCCAGCAGGCTAGATGGACAGGGTATAGAGGTGAAGGCACAGATAGATGCCGAAGTAGACAAGCTCCAGGCCATCCTAGAGGCTCGCAGGAGGGAGCTTCACTCCCAGATAGATGGTGAGGTGTGTCAGGGGAAGAAGAAGCTGGCAGCCCGGATTGATGGACATGAGTTGAGGCAGGCCCAGCTGAGCAGCTGCGTGGAGTTTGTGGAGGGGAGTCTGCAGAGTGGCACACAAGAGGAGGTGCTGTCGATGAAGAGACAAGCGGAGAAGAGGGCATGGGAGATGGCAGAAGAGTTCAAACCTCAGCAACTGGTGTTGGGTCCAGAGAAGGAGATTAGTGTGGTGTGTGCAGATTTGAGTTCAGCATGTCAGACATTAGGAGAAGTGAAGTTGGAGACGGTCCAGTTTAAAGGTACTCACGTCGAGACCATTAGTGAAATAAAGCACCCACGACATAGTGCTTTTGCCAAAAATGGGGAAACCATTGTCTGTGAGCGAAATGCTAACCGTATGAAAGTCTTTGACAGCAATCACAGGCTGTTGCGATCATTTGGAACCAAAGGACCAGAGGAAAACAGACTTAATGAACCAAGAGGAGTAGCCATCTCTTCTGATAACACAGTGTTTGTAGTTGGTGGGAATCATTGTGTGAAGAAATTCACTCTCGAGGGTCAGTTCATAGCATCAGTGGGTTCAAAGGGCAGTGGACGACTGCAGTTCAACACACCATTTGCCATAGCCTACCACCACACCAACAACAGAGTGTATGTCTGTGACACTGATAACCATCGCATCACAATCCTCAACCATGACTTGACCTTCCATCGCAGCTTTGGAAGTAGGGGAAGTGAGGTATGTCAATTCAACAAGCCTGAGGGAATATCTGTCAACAGAAGAGGAAATGTATTAGTAGCTGACTATTGCAATAACAGAGTTCAGATGTTCGATGCTAATGGCCGTCATCTGTCATCCATCACTCACACCGGAGCAGGAGAGGGACTAAGAGGACCAGTCAGTGTGGCAGTTGGACCTAATGACTGGGTGTATGTGGTTGAACAAAGCTATCCCAGAGTATCAGTATTTGATGAGAATGGCAAGTACATCAAGCCATTTGGGAAGGGAGGGAATGAAGATGAAGAGTTCAGTGGTCCACTTGCCATAGCTGTCAGGGATGATGGTTATGTCTTTGTTAGTGACACATTCAACAATCGAGTTCAAATATTCCAGTGACACGAAACATGTAGAAAATATGCCTCAAAATTTCACCCGTTCAACTCTTTGTGTGCAATTTGCGTATCTCTGTATTAACTGCCAAATATTGCAGAGAAGAAATTCTTCAAATTTCAATATTAAAGCGCAAATCTATAGCAAAACTACAAGTACACTCGCCCAAGTGTTACATCTCCCATATGTATGTTCGCGTCTGTACAGAGCTGCACGCTAATCATGGTTTCTTGCTAGTTTACTCAGAGTCTGACACAGCAGCTCCTACACTAGTAGGTACGTAGTGGTTTAGGAACAAGTTGAATTATGGAAATGCTCCTCGTTTGCATAATTATTGTTTGTGTTCACTTGCTTTCGATTTCACGATGGTCCTGGCTCAAGGCTTCCTTCCAAGCAGTCGGGGTGGACTCAACCTGCGGAGCACTGCTATTCACGCCCCCGCAGCCTTCCTGGGCTCCAGTCCACGTGTGTGCCCTTTGGTAGATTCTCCTGGACCTTCACCTCACATTCCCCCAGCCCTTCTGCTGCTGCCAACCGTCCTGATTGGACTAATCTCTATGATGTGGATGTCCCTATTTATCAGTGCTCACTCTCCGTCGCCATCGACGAAGCTATCTACAAAAACCTTCTCTCCACTGCCCCTGACACTCGCTCCAGAGCCCTAGCCCACTCTTCAAGTCTTCCACATGCTGGGGACTGGCTGAACCACTCCACTTGACCTTCTCATCCATGACCAGGAGTTCCGCTGCTCTTTCAGGTACTGGTTGGTGTGTCCCTCTTTATGGGAGCAGCTATCTATGTCCTGAATGTGGGCTCCAGGCAGATGTAATAGGGGACCATCCGGTGGGTTGTAGAGGGAATGGAGACAGGATTTCCCGACACAACAACCTCAGAGATGTCCTCTTCTGCTGCCCTTGGCCCGAGAAAGGAGGTTCCTGGAATCGTTTCTAATTCCAGTGCCCACCCCGCTGCATTCTGCTTCCTAACTGGAGGGCGGCAGCCGTAGACGTGTCAGTCATTTCGCCACCACAGCGGCTAACCTTGGCCGAGACTGCAGTGACCCCAGGCAATGCTCTTGAGGTATGTGTCCGCCGCAAGCTCTCTGCCAACCTACAAGCGTGTCGTGCCGCTGGAATGGAGTTCATTCTGGTGGTGGTGGAGACATTGGGCGGTTGGGTTCTGGGGACGTCTTCTACCATTCGCAGAATAAGTGAAGCCAGAGGGTGAACCCTTCCTGTTTGCCTCACACCACAAGACACCTTTTCGGCCGTCTGGGAATCGCTCTTTGGCCACACTATGGCCCCGCCTCTACCCCCTCAAACCGATGCCGTCATTTGACATTAGCCTTGCATCACTCTACTTATTGTATTTTGTTTTAGAAGTAGGTGCACACAACGACACTCTGCTTAGAAGGTTTCGTAACAACTCCATCCTCCACCCCCCCATATTGTTGCCTAGGTTAATTATTGAACATTACAATACATAGTGGACTTGCAGCTTGAAAATACCGAAAAAGTCATGCTGAGTAACCAACACCGGTACCATAACAATGGTGAAGTCATGCTACTGAGTAGCCATGGGTCGAAATGGAGTTTACGAGTGGCACACCAGGCACTGATATAGGGATTGTGTGATGGGATCGGGGTGTTGGCGTGCTCAAATCTGTTCATTAACTATGCTTCATGTGTCCCATCCCTATCTTGTCTCCCTTTCTTTTTATACCATCCCTATATGCCTCTTTTTTGAATTCGCACAATTTAAAATTTACTTCTATTAACCCTCGGCGCGCATGCGCAGCGAGGGTTACGGTAGTTGTCCCGTAAGTGTGTCAGTCCGTCAGTCCGTCAGTCCGTCTGTCTGTTACCACGTTTTCTGCCACCGCGCGCACGAAATCAGGTAAATACCGATATGATCGGGTTCAGTGCTACACTGGGTTGATTTTTAAGAAGGCGATTTTCGTAAAACTACTGTGTTTTAAAGTTATGGCGTGAAAACCAAGTGAACAAGCCAATATGTAAATTAGCACAGGCTTACCTCGACCGCGTCCGTTCGCTCTGTGTGTCTTGAAGGCACAACAAGTCACAACGAAGGGCATGTATCGACTCCCGCATGCTATATACTACTGTAGCTAGCCCGTGCCAGACTCTCCGCGAGCTACTAGCGGGATACCACGAGTGAAGGCATAATAAGCCCAGCCCATCAATTAGTGTTATCGCACATGCGCAGTTCGCCGAGGGTTTGCACTTTAATTTTTAATGTAGTGGTGTCTGTCTTGACTATCTCACATTCCAAACCTTCATTGATGTGCTTGTGAATTATGCCCAAATTGTTGCAGCAACCTTCACTGTTGACGAAGGCGGGGGTGACAGGCTTTTTATTTTCTGTTGCCATATATGGACATAGTGGTTACAATAATTTGGCAGGGCTGGTTGGAATGTGCAACAGATGAACGATGCGGCTTGTCTCTCTGTTGAGTCTCCTCTGGTCTCTGGTGGAGGTCCACTCTCAGACCTTTCCTTATGTCTCCTTCAATGGCCAGACTCTGGCCAACCATTCCTATGTGGACCTCAGTCTAGTGGGGAATCATAGCAGTGGTAGTGACAGTGTTCAGTGTCATACTGACGTGAACACATGTTGTACTCCTGTTTGGGGTGGTTATCGTGGAGATTGGTACTTCCCAAATGGAACGAGATTGCCATTCCATGGAAATACCGGTATCTACAAGACCCGTGGAGGTCAGAAAGTTGGCTTAAGTCGTAATCGTGATACCTCACCTACTGGTATCTATCGCTGTGATATCCCAACTTATGCTGTCCATGATAATACTGACATCTCAGTGAGAGACACAGTCTATGTTGCACTGTATACTGACAGTGGAGGTAAATGCTTTTGTTAGTTACTTCGAAATTTGATGGCTAAAGAGCACGAAAGCAGCTATATGTAAGCCTTACATTGCAACCTCGTTAATACGAACGCTGTTAAAGTGAAATACCTGCTTAATACGAACCACTTTGAAATCTCTGGCATTATAACACTAATACAACTAGCTACTGTTATAGTGAAATTCCTTTTAATATGAACATTTTGACGGTCCCCTGGAGTTCATATTAACGAGGTTCAACTGTATTGTTTGTAGAGCTGTGCTGGTTTACCTTCTCATCTGAGTTGGCATGGCATGGGAACTAAAAATTTACTCTAGTGGAATTCTGGGTTCTTGGTTGGTTGATTTCACTAACATTGCACTGTAGGAGATATCACGATATCTGGAGATGTGACATTTGACTCTGACCAGCTGACCCTCACCTGTATCTCAACTGGTGGACCTGCTACCACTGCCACTTGGACCAGAGACTCCACCACTGTCACCCAAGGAACCCAGACGGTGTTCAATGACCCAGTGACTGCACAGTACATCCACACTCTGACTGTGACTACTGCAGGAGAATACACTTGTACTGTGTCTAATCCCAAGCCATCCTCTGCTTCCTCTACAATCTTTGTAGCAGGTATTATGCTTCTTATGGTACAGTTCCTCAGTGCTTGTAAACTATTTGTAAAAGCTGGCTGACTAGGTTTTTATTAATGGCAATTGACTTGTTTATGCTCCAGGTGCATTGCCTCCTACTGGTGTGACAGCAGTCCGTGGTCCCACTAGTATCACAGTGACCTGGACTCCTCCCTCTCCACTGGGAGATACCACAGGCTACAGGATCTCCTTCACCACAGGCAGTGATGTGGATATTTATGGTAGCTCTACCAACAGCTACACTCTGACTGGTCTCACCAATGGACAGACATACACCATATCTATTGTTGCCACATCATCCGGTCTGCCTAGTGCACCATTGGTGGTCACTGTTAGTTTAGGTATGTCATAGCTTACACAGGTAGGTGTTTCAGTTTACAATGAGCACCCCACAAACAATCAGTGTGTGTACTCAGATATTTTGCTCCCACCACAGTTCCATCAGCTCCATACATTGACCCAACTCCAACAGTCACTACCACTACTGTCACCATCACTGGTAGTGTCCCCAGTGACTCGGTGGTGACTGGCTTCTCAGTCCAGTGGCAGAGAGACACCTCATGTGGTTGTTCTAATGAGGACGAGGGAAGCATTGTCACGTATGATTGGCTGCATAAGTATATTTTGGTTGTGTACTGTTAGTCTATGGATATTGGAAACTGCGTACAGTTTTAGGTGGGGTGATAGTAAGGGTAGTGTGTGTGCCTCCCTCTCTGTGGACTCCAGCCATGAATATTGGTTTAGACTTATCTCACTCTTTGGGACCTATTGCCTTCTGTGGTTCAGTCTATCTCTTCCTGCTTCCTGCACACACTACTCAAGGGCTGTTTTCTGCTCCAAGTTTTGGCTGTGGTGTTTCTCTGGTCAACTTTGAAATTCTCACTCTCTCTTAGGTAAGGCACTAAAGCTGTGTGTCTGTGTGTGTGAAGCTATGTAGTTGTATAAAGAGGCCAGCATATTGGGTGGAACCTTAGTTAGTTGTTAGACAGAGCCCAGCCTTGTGCACAAGTGTAGTTCTCACTTTTACTAAGCAGCAATGATACGTGTACCTACTTCTTTGCAATGCACCACTACTGTGTGTGAAACTATGTAGTATGTAGTAGAAGAAAGATGTAGGCCTGCATAGTCGACAGGACCTTATTTATGTAGTTGCATAGAGGCCTTAAACACAAACTCTATCTACTAGAGTAGCTCATCAATTATCGGATACCATCACCCGGACATAGCCATTTCTCTCGGACCAGACAGAGTTAGCTATCCTCGCTACGTTCAGTACCTCAGAGGGTGTCACTCAAAAGGCATGCACGGTACCAGCTTCGGCAGAGGGATAGTAACGCTACGGCGGCACAAAGATCGCTCACTGTCCGAACCACCGTCAGTCGGAACATGGCCCCTATGTTCGGACAGTGCATTTTAAAGCTAAAGAGACAGCGCTATGTACTCAGAAAACCTCAACACTATAATACTACAGCAGAACACGCAGTACCGTGTCGTACAGCTGTGCACTAACAGCCGGAATTTTGCACAAAGCATCCGCCCACTTAATTGCGCGCATGCGCTTGTCTGTTCCAACCGATTGCGCATGCGCATTTTAGGTAAAATAACGCGGATGCTAGTTCCCGAAGGGACGAACTTACGGCATATAACTCGCCTTGCCCTTGCAGTGAGTTGTAGGTAGACAAGACATTGCGGTCCGACAATTCGAAGGTGTCCGATAAAGAGTGGTCTCCGGTGATTGATGAAGTACTTCTAGGGGACGATGTCGGACGATCACGGTTACCCGATGGATTGTGAAAAGACAAAAAGGAGTTTTTCCCGACCTAAAGAGCTGCGTCAACTGCTGAGACCCTACGAGCTGGCCATGACCGCTAACAGGCATGGCGACCACGCCGTTATTGACCAGCACGAGGGGACAACTGGAGGTGCTGCGAACGCTCCTTGCCGAGCACGGCGTGCCGCTGGAGCACACTAACACGGACGGGAAAACGGCGCTGCACGAGGCTGCTCAGGAAGGTCACGTCGATTGCGTACGACTACTCCTGGGCTCCGGAGCGCAGGTCGACAACCTGAAAAAGGCCGATTGGTGAGCGCGGAAGACTTCGTGCCGCAAATTTTGTAATCATGTGTTTTTTTCCCGCAAGGACTCCACTGATGCTTGCATGTACTAAGGAAAATCTTGCAGTTGTGGAAGAACTGGTGAAAAATGGCGCATCTTTGAGTCTAGTAAACAAAGATGGGTGGACTCCTTTCCACATTGCCTGCAGGTATATATACATGATTGAAAACGGAGTAAACTGTGCTTCATGGAAAAACATTTGTAGAGAGGGTCACACTTTCATCGTAAAATTTTTGCTGGATTCTGACCCCGGTTGCTGGGATAGGAGGAGCAAGAACGGTCGCACACCGCTCCACACTGCAGGTAGGGTATACCCTTCCTTGTGTGCACACAGACAGTGTGAGAGAGGAAGGAAGCACCAGAGCTTATCCTTGGCTGGAATGGTGTTACAATGAAATAAATATAGCTGTAGTCCATAGAAGGCGTTGACAAATGAATAATAATGTTGAACATTGTTGGCGAGCGGGAACGACCCATATACTTAGCCACCAGCATTTAATGAGCTGCAGTAACAACACTATACCTAGCATATTTGTGTGAGCAGGAGTTATGATGCTACATGCAGCAGAAATAACTACACAAAATGAATGTGTAAAACACTTGCACACGGTTATACCCCATTTTGTGTACACAATGGATGTCCAGAAGGCAAACACATGCATGACTAGTTATGCCTGAGCATGCACAGTCAGCCGCTAGCGTTCGTGTCTTGGTGGGGAACAGAGCATCATAGCCGAGCATTGCCTGTCTAGGAACATGCATTACCACCCTCACTCATTCAGGAGGGCCAGGCGGGGACCATTTCTACACTGCTGTCCCTGGGAGCTGACCCAAAACTCACTGACAAGACAGGAAAGACTTGTGAATGAAATAACTGGAGGTTGTCACAGATAGTAACTGGTGCTCACTACTACTATGCATACACAAAGTTTTGATTGGAGGGTTGTATAGTGTAACCACTGTATAAACCTGCAAAAATGTGACCATTAACCCTCGGCGCGCGCATGCGCAGCGAGGGTTACAGTAATCGTTCTCTGTCCGTCAGTCCGTCTGTTACCACGATTTCTGCCACCACGCGCAACAAACAGGTAAATAAGCGACACCAGCGGGTTCAGCGCTACACTGGCTTTATTTTGAAATAGGCGATTTTCGTAAAAGTGCCGCGTTCAGAAGGTATCGCGTGTGAACAAGCCAATATGCTAATTAGCACTGGCTTACCTCGACCTGACGCTTGCTCTGTGTACCTCGGAGGCACAAGAGGCCACAACG
>CASHTH010002557.1:0-17068 GCA_030341885.1 Geodia barretti | reverse complement strand
TTGTTATGTAAAACACTATCATGTGTGATATCTTGCATGCAAGAGCATCCTGGTTGTGGTTTAGTTGGACCCACGTGCACCAACACAGAGGCAGAGGTGTAATGATTAAACAAAGCCCAGGTAAAGCAAATTGGTTGTACACGAGTTCTTTCCTGGTTGGGACTTAGCATCTTGTAGCTACAGAAGCACAAATTGTATTCAATATTGTTCCACAGTGGAGCTTTTGTTGTCAACGATGGAAAACATTCTCACACTTTCTCTCTGATATCTCTGCTCTGGTGGGGTCCCTTCCAACATGACAAACAAAAATAGCGTATGTTTTCTTCCGTTTTTCTAAAGCTGCCAGAATTGCTGAACAGTACCCCCAGTCGCTAGGCTAGAGCAAAGAACTGGTATATAAGGAGACCTCAAGCACAGTCTCTCACAGAAACAAATCAACTTTGGAGGTGAAAGAACTCTCTAATTCAAACCGGCAATAAGCAGAGGTGAAAACATCGAGAAATCAATATGAAGGTGACCATGTCGATTGCTGTGGGCACTTTTGTGGTGCTGTTTCTACAGTTGGAAACTCCAATGGCCCAGCTGCAGATTGAGTCGGTACTGCTAATTCTTCTTATACCTATGTCTCATTTACATGTCCCAACTCCTCGTTTAGTCTTGTTCTCGACCAACATGTCGCAGTGGAGCATGGCCAGACAGATTGTGCCGGTGTAACGGTTATGTCGATTCGACCTGCCCTGCTGGTTTCAACGCAGTTCAAAATGACCACGGACACTGCTCCTGCGAAAGTAGGATTCAGCCAACATGTAAACGCGGCTTTTCGCTGCTGAATACACGCGTTTGTAAGTGTACAATCAGGAAGCCGCCAACCTGTCCGGCAGGCAGCTCCCTGTCCCCCAGTACTGCACTTTGTATAGGAGAGCACGAGCCATACTGCCAAAGAGGTTATCTATTGCACGGATGCAAATGCGTCAAGGAATATGTACGACAGTGCTCTTCCGGAACACTGAGTAATGATGGGTGCATGTGTTCAAGCACATCCACTCCAACATGTTCCAGAGGATGCCGTCTCAGCGTTATTGGTGGCTGTAATTGCAAAAGTAAGACTAGCCAATACATTATTATGACAGGCATACAATCTCTCCTGATTTACGTATGTAGGTGAAATAAAGTGTTTTGACGGTCTGTACTGCTCTGGATGGGGCAGAACTGTGAACAGTGTTAATCAATGTTGTAGAATTGGGATACAAGGCCCCACCCCCATTGGGATAGATGACCCCAACCCCGTTGGGATAGCTCCGGGTGCAGAAATTTCGTCCATCAGCCATTCTTATCGCATAGGGAATGGGCCTTGTACTCGTTGGTAAGTATAGAAAATTACTCCAGCAATGTAATTCATGATCTGTTGATTATTTGTTGTCTACAGTTTTCACTGAGAGGAAAGAACCAAGCTTTTCGCCTTTTCAACCAGTATTCAAACTTTAAAGTAGCTAGTGTATTAAGAGCATTCAATGCAGTAGGTTTATGAACAGGTTGTCAATGAGCAATATAATTATTATAACATTGTGTAATACATTTTCATACTATATTTGATTTGACGCTCTGTGCACATTTGTAATACGAGGCGACAACTTACCTAATGCCTTTTGAGCATGTACACACATGCATGTGCTGAAAAGATTCTACTGCATTAAGTATTAGATACACTACACTGTGCGGATATGCTACAGACAACTGTACACATACACAAGTCTGGGAAGATTTACAGAGAGGAAGAAGATACACACTCAAGTTCTTGCCAGGTCACATTGGGTGGTTTTGAAGAGTGGAGCTTCAAGAACTAACTGTATTTTCCCTGACCTGCAGCAACCAAGGCTACTGATCCCGACTGTCCACCTGGGTCTGTTCTGGAGGGCTGTAGGTGCGTCGAGAAGGTCCAACGCGAATGCTCTTCTGGAGAACTGAGCAGTGATAAGTGTACGTGTACTGACTCTCCTGGTTGCCCACTCTGCCTAGGACGATGTGAACTAAACTCTGGTGGTTGCAGCTGTGATGAAGGTAGGCAAGACATGTGTTGAGTATCATATGTAGTGTATGAGTGTGCTCCATTTAGAATCACGCCCTGACAGTGGGTTTCTCCTCTGCTACACCCAAGGGAGCTGCTCTGGGCCTATTACTCTTGCATCTAATTTCAGAGATTATTGCAGTAGAGGATTTCTAGCATCGTACCGCATTGGAAATGATGGTCCTTGTGTTTCCTGGTAAGTGTATAATTATGTATTATGCCTATCTGTGGAGAGTGTTGACTGATGCGGCTTTTTTCAGCCTTCAGCCGATTGGGAAATGAAGTAACAGCATATCTGAACAAGAAAATGGTCAAAACTGGATGTACTCAGTAGCATAATAATGTTAGGAGTACACTCGTTAATACAAGTAAATTAAAAATCCTGCGAATTTAAAAAAAGAGGCATATAGGGATGGTATAAAAAGAAAGGGAGACAAAATAGGGATGGGATACATGAAGCATGGCTAATGAACAGATTTGAGTACGCTGACACCCCCAACCCCATCACACAATCCCTATACTGTTGCCTGGTGTGCTACTCTTATAGGGGCTAAATGTTACTAAAGCAAGCATTCTTTCACCGTGTCCCTGTTGTTTTTAGTAACATATATACTGCCACATTCCCTTTAATTAAACTCCACTTGGACTCTATAAGGGTGTTGGTGTATTGTAAGTTCTGATGGTGAATGTTTAATACTTCACGTAGGCAACAATATAGGGATTGTGTGATGGGGTGGGGGGTGTCAGCGTACTCAAATCTGTTCATTAACCATGCTTCATGTATCCCATCCCTATCTTGTCTCCCTTTCTTTTTATACCATCCCTATATGCCTCTTTTTTTAAATTCGCAGGATTTTAATTTACTTGTCTCCACTCATTTTTATAGCTACTACTACGTATTATCTCTGTGGAAGGGGTAGCCCCTATAAAAATTAATAATAGAGAATAAAGGCCTGTTGTCATCATGGAAATGATTGCATACCATGTTTCATCTGAAGAGTGAAGAAGTAATTTTAAAGAAAAGTGCCTGAGGCTATTTGTTGTTGTGGTCGTCATGGAAACGATGTTACACACATGCGTACCAAGTTTCATTTCCATGTGAGGTACCGTTAGCGAGTTTGAGGAGTGAAGAAGTAATTTTAAAGAAAAGTGCCTGAGGCTATTTGTTGTTGTGGTCGTCATGGAAACGATGTAAGACACATGCGCACCAACTTTTACCTCCATGCGTGCTACAATTAGCAAGTCTGAGGAGTGAAGAAGTAATTTAAAGAAAATTGCCTGAGGCCTTTTCAAACAATATGCGGTCGTCATGGAAACATGTAATCATCATGGAAATTTTATAGTAGGCATACGTACCAAGTTTCATCTCTATGCGTGCTACCATTGGAAAGTTAGAGAAGAAAAGTGCCTGAGGCTATTTGTTGTTATTTACAAACATGTATTGTTGCGATTTTGATGTTTGCTATTGATTACATTGTGTATACAAACTTTCGCTCACATAACTCTTACCAATTGTGAGTTACACTGACGCATAGAGTATGACCATTATTGCCCATTATAATGTATTGCCTGGGGCATTGTTTACAAACAAAAAGTATGACGTTGCACTGTGGTTATCGATATGTACATTCCTAAAAAATTTCATGGCTTTATCTCTTTCGGTTTTTGAGTTATGCTGGTTGAAGAAGAAGAAGAAGAAGAAGAAGGAGAAGAAGATGAACAAAACTCCCTATCATAGCCCCATACATCTATGATGCTAGGTATAAAAAAATACCATGCCAATCCCTATATACTAAGTACTACCGTACTTAGTGATATGTATAGGTTAGACTGCGGTAACACGCAATTGACCAATCAGATTTCGAGTTTAGCTTCCGCGGTAACTAGAGAAAGCGTACAGGGAAAAACGCGTACAAACGGCCGGCCGGCGCGAGCAGCAACGCCTACAACGGACACTTCAGCGGAACGGACTTGCGCTGTAGTCTAAGCCGGTTAGACGCGTCGCCTTGGGAAACTACGTGATTTAGTGAGCCTCGGAGCCCTTAGTAGCGCCCTCGCTGCGCGCGGGACGCCGACAGCTCAGGGCTCCTCGGCTCACTAAATCGCGTAGTTCCCGAAGCTCAGCGTCTAAGTATAGGTTAGACGCTGAGCCGCGGGAACTACGCTGCAGTGTCCGTTGTAGGCGTTGCTGCCCTTCGGGATCGCGCCGCCCGGCCGTTTGTACGCGTTTTTTCCTGTACGCTTGCTCTAGCGTCTTCCTAGCTCTCTAGTAGTCATGCGCTGCTGCTAGAAGAGCCTGTTCCTGGTTTATTCGTGGGAAGAACCGCTCCAGAAGCTCGGTTCACCGTCCGCGCGCGTGGCGTCTTTTCGACGTGGTTGCCGGGGCTACGAATAGTTACCGCGGAAGAGGTCACTAACAAAATTAGTCACCGCTAAACTCGCAATCTGATTGGTCAATTGCGTGTTACCGTAGTCTAACCTATACTTATACTGCGCGTCAATGGAAATACGCGATTTAGACGGCACGGCTCCGAGGGCGTCTAAATCGTGTATTTCCAGTGACAAGCAGTATAACCTGTTTAGACCGACGTGGCAATGTTTTGTTGTTATGTAACACACTATCATATGACTGAAACCTTGTATGCAAGAACATCCTGGTTGTGGTTTAGTTTGACACACTTGCACCAACATAGAGGCAGAGGTGTAATGATTCAACAAAGCCCCTGTAGAGCAAATTGGTTGTACACGAGTTCTTTCCTGGTTGGGACTTAGCATCTTGTAGCTACAGAAGCACAAATTGTATTCAATATTGTTCCACAGTGGAGCTTTTGTTGTCAACGATGGAAAACATTCTCACACTTTCTCTCTGATATCTCTGCTCTGGTGGGGTCCCTTCCAACATGACAAACAAAAATAGCGTATGTTTTCTTCCGTTTTTCTAAAGCTGCCAGAATTGCTGAACAGTACCCCCAGTCGCTAGGCTAGAGCAAAGAACTGGTATATAAGGAGACCTCAAGCACAGTCTCTCACAGAAACAAATCAACTTTGGAGGTGAAAGAACTCTCTAATTCAAACCGGCAATAAGCAGAGGTGAAAACATCGAGAAATCAATATGAAGGTGACCATGTCGATTGCTGTGGGCACTTTTGTGGTGCTGTTTCTACAGTTGGGAAACTCCAATGGCCCAGCCGCAGATTCAGCCGGTACTGCTAATTTTTCACAATGTCTCATTTACATGCTCTAACTCCTCATTTAGTTTGTCCCCAACCAACATGTCATGATGGAGACACGCTGGACAGATCGTGCCGGTGTAATGGTTATGTCGATTCGACCTGCCCTGCTGGTTTCGACGCAGTTCAAAATGGTCACGAACACTGCTCCTGCGAAAGTAGGATTCAGCCAACATGTAAATCTGGCTTTTCGCTGGATACACGCACTTGTAAGTGTACAATCAAGAAGTCGCCAATCTGTCCAGCAGGCAGCTCCCTGTCCCCCAGTACTGCACTTTGTATAGGAGAGCACGAGCCATACTCTGCCCAAGAGGTTATGTAAAGCACGGATGCAAATGTGTCAAGGAATATGTACGACAGTGCTCTTCCGGAACACTGAGTAATGATGGGTGCATGTGTTCAAGCACATAGCTACACTCCAACATGTTCCAGGGGATGCCGTCTCGACGTTTTCGGTGGCTGTATTTGCAACAGTAACAGTAAGATTAGCCAATATATTATTATGACAGGCATACAATCTCTCCTGATTTACGCAGGGGGCATCAAGTGTTTTAACGGTCTGTACTGCTCTGGATTTGGCACAATTGTGACCAGTGTTTTGGAATGTTGTAATGGGCAAATTGGAAACAGCCATTCTTATCGCATAGGAGATGGGCCTTGTACTCAATGGTAAGCATAGAAAATTACTCCAGCAATGTCATTCGTGAACTGTTGATTATTTGTCATCTACAGTTCTCACTGAGAGGAAGGAATCAAGCTTTTTGCCTTTTCAACCAGTATTCAAACTTTAAAGTAGCTAGGGTATTAAGAGCATTCAGTGTAGTAGGTTTATGAACAGGTTGTCAATGAGCAATATAATTATTATTATAACATTGTGTAATACATTTTCATACTATATTTCATTTGACGCTCTGTGCACATTTGTAATACGAGGCGACAACTTACCTAATGACTTTTGAGCATGTACACACATGCATGTGCTGAAAAGACTCTACTGCATTAAGTATTAGATACACTACACTGGGCGGATATGCTACAGACAACTGTACACATACACAAGTCTGGGAAGATTTACAGAGAGGAAGAAGATACACACTCAAGTTCTTGCCAGGTCACATTGGGTGGTTTTGAAGGCTTTGTTGATGGTAAGATCGGAGCTTCAAGAACTGACCGTATTTCCTCTGACCTGTAGCAGCCAAGGCCAGTGGTGGATTCAAAATGCTTCTCTTACACAGCATACAACCAAATTTGGTTTTGCACTGCTGACTCAATGCTGGCAAAAGAGCAGCGTAGTAAAGAAAGAGGATCAGCTATAAAAGAGCCATCATGTTCCCCACAATCATCTTCAGAATCGAGTTATACAGCAAGAGTGAGAGAGTCATAACACAAAAGGCGACCATGAAGATAACATGGACATGTGCTACGTTCACCATTGCAATACTCTTGCAACAGCTTGAGACACCCCTGGCTTTTGGGCTTGTGAGTACAGAGATTTAAATCTTCTTGCGATTCATGTGCGTTCTGTTTCTTTAGGCACCGTTTTGTTTATCCCGTATTCCAACGTGTCTCGCTGGATCTCTGGACACAGAAGCATGTCAGTGTAACAGAGAGAGTGACTCAACCTGTCCATCTGGTTTCACTTCCTCCCCTAACTCTCCCAACTTGTGTTTTTGTGAGAGGAGGACCCAGCCCTTTTGCGACATTCTATCCAAGCTGAACACTGCTACGTGCAGATGTGAGGTTTTCCCCAAACCTGTTTGTGTCCGTGCACCCTGCGACTTCCACACTACTGATCCCAGCTGTCCACATGGGTCTGTTTGGGAGGGCTGTAGGTGCGTTGAGAAGGCCCAATGCGAATGCTCTTCTGGAGAACTGAGCAGTGATAAGTGTACGTGTACTGACTCTCCTGGTCGCCCACTCTGCCGAGGACACAGATGTGAACTCAACTCTGATGGTTGCAGCTGTGATGAGGGTAGGCAAGACATGTGTTGAGTATCATACGTAGTGTATGAGTGTGCTCCATTTAGAATCGCGCCCTGACAGTGGGTTTCTCCTCTGCTACACCCAAGGGAGCTGCTCTGGGCCTATTACTCTTGCATCTAATTTCAGAGATTGTTGCAGTAGAGGATTTCTAGCATCGTACCGCATTGGAAATGATGGTCCTTGTGTTTCCTGGTAAGTGTATAATTATGTACAAGTATTATGCCTATCTGTGGAGATGGTTAACTGATGCGGCTTTTTTCAGCTTTCAGCCAATTGGGAAATGAAGTAACAGTATATCTGAACAAGAAAGTGGTCAAAACTGGATGAACTCAGTAGCATAATAATGTTAAGAGTACACTCGTTAATACATGGTAGAAAGCAACATTGCATAATGACCTGCATAATATATCAGAAGATCTTTCCCAAATACATCGATAGTGCCACAACCCTGCAAGTGGTTAAGTTTATGGCTCCAAGCACAAGACAGACTCCGTACAATTCACTAGAGCATGTCTCCATAGCAAACAGGGTGCCAGCAGAGAGAAGCTAACACTCTTAGATTCACATGACACATGTCATCTCATGCACAAGGTATGCATGCTGCCATAGAAGAACCATAAGTGCTGCAAGGTTTGTTTCTGAAACAGCCAGAGCATTAGAACGAAAGGAACAGCTGCAAAGAAAACAAAAGCAAAATGGCCAATATCCAATGGCTAAATACAAGTGTGCAAGAATCAGCTGCTGTCAGTATGACAATTTACACACATGTACATACTTTTTTTCTTTTTCTTTTTTTGCCTTATTGTTTGCATATTATAACTGAAACTATGGCCACATTGGCTGATGTATCCCTCTTGGGCTCGAACCTCTCCTGCAGGGCTCTTGTAGCGGCATCATAAGAGGCCTGACTTTCTCCTGGTAGGCGGTGGAACGCCTTGCTGCGCTCGACCAGTTAGGCGGACACGTAGCCACTTGAGTTTCTGTCCAGCATTCCATTCGTTGACTGCGGCTAACGTCCTCGAAATGGAGCTTCCAATCACCCCAAGACGATTTCCCATCGTAGGGCTCGGGCAACACCACCGGTTTCGTTGCCATCCAGGTAATCCTGCCGACTACGCCAATTTTAGCGTGGCCTTCTCTCGCAGTTAACTGACAGGGGTTCTGCTCAGAATTATTATGGAAGCTGCGCAACGATAATGCATGGTGGCTTTTATAAGATAGAGCTAGGTGCGGATCAGGGCTGTGGTGTAGTGGTTACAAGACAACGAGTGTGTTTGTGACAGTAAAACATGACAGTGGTTGCGAAGATGTGGACAACCTGTGCCAGAGTTCTTACACACGTATGATATTATCCACCATACAGATAATGGACAGGGCGGCCGAGGTAGGGGCTCCAGTGATAGGTCTCAACACCTCTGGTGGAGCCAGGATCCAAGAGGGTGTGGATTCCCTCGCGGGATATGCTGACATCTTCCTGGTGAGATTTTAGCCTAAAGCTAGCCATTTTCTGTGGTGAAAATATGGAGTACATATATAGCACTTTTTAGAGCGTTATTTGAAGACCTTTGCTAGTGCATGTTGGAGCTTATGCACATCGTTAGGGAGCATTGATATTGGGTAAATGGACTGAACTCCCATGATTTTTGTGTAGTAAAAGCAACAAACAGAATAGATTTAGCACTGTGTTTTTTTCCTCAGAGGAATGTCATGTTCTCAGGCGTGATTCCCCAGCTCTCCCTCGTCATGGGTCCTTGTGCCGGTCAGCCACACTTTCACTTTCAAACAGTCCTTTTCCCTACGTGGGTCTCATCTCCTATTAACTCTGTACTCTGACCTCAGGTGGAGCTGTCTACTCTCCAGCCATGACTGACTTCACCTTCATGGTGAAGGTATATAAACCACACCCACCATTTCACTTCCGTCTATTATCTACCACCCAACCGGGCAACTCTTTCACTTTAGAACACCTCCTACATGTTTGTGACTGGACCAAAGGTAGTCGAGGTGAGCAGCCCACCCACACTCCATGCATCTACGTACTTTAAACCCTTGAATCCTTTTCAGGAGTAATAGTATGGGGCCGAACCAATTGAGGTTCATTCGTATTCATAGCGGTTGTCTTGAGCTCCTTGAAATATGAAATTTCGTACTTGCTTCCCTTGACAAATTCATAAATAATACTAGTCACCTTCTGTGGGAGAGATAGTCCCTTGACCTGATAGGATCCTCTCCTATTCTCATATTACGGACCCCCTTCCCCGTCTCTCTCTCTCTCTCTCTCTCTCTCTCTCTCTCTCGTGCAGAGACAGAGAAGTTCCAGGGCTGGACTACATAGTCCCCCACTCTTCAGACCAACCTTATGACATGTTGGACATAGTGAGACAGGTCAGCTTAACTAGTATATCTCTCTATGTGCAACTTTGTTGCTTGAGACAAAGTTGCATACAACTTCAAATGTAGGGTGGCACACAGCATGTTGCATATGTTAGAAATGGCCTATCATACCCATACATTCGCAACTGCACAATGCAACTTTGTCTCACGTAACAAAGATGCATCGTGTATCATGGCGTTCAAAATTAACATGCACAGAAATTACACATGCCAGGGTAGCTTAATACAAGTGGATCTCTGGTTAAACTGCTCACGCTAGCTCGCTGAAAACGCGTGGCATTCATTCTAGTATTATCGTTGTGCAGGTTGTGGACGAGGGTAACTTCTTTGAGATAATGCCAGACTATGCCAGGAACATAATAGTGGGGTTTGCCAGGTTCAATGGGAGGTCGGTGGGCATTGTAGGCAACCAGCCCAACCAGAAGGCAGGTACGTATATATGATGTCATAGTGTGTATAGCAATGTAGGCAAGGAGTAAGACAAACATCACATTAGTGTTACCACATCCCATCTTTGGTTCCAAAGACAGGGTTTTTAAATAAATGCAGCCCCTATGAGATATAATTTATGCTGTTGTAGAGTATACTATTCCATAGTCCAACTGTAGCCAAAGCATAAATGGTAGTTGGTTTGTCTTTACTTCAATTCATGTGCCTACAGAAAATGCAAAATAATTGACACCCTTAATGGTAGTGCGCGGTTGCACCAAAGTTGGGGCGTGTAAGGATTAGTAAAGTGAGATAGGAATAGGTGCAGCGAAATACAATATACTATTCCGTAGTTCAACTATTGTAAAAACATTAAGGGTAGTTGGTTTGTCTCTACTCCTTTTCCTGTGCCTACAAAAAATGCAAAATAATTGACATCCACCCGTCTTCAATATTGAAGTGGCATGGGATTTGTCTCAAGTTGAACAAGTTGAGTTGTATTTTCAGAGAGTAAAAAGAGTTTGAAAAACACACACAATGCGGTACTTGCCCCTCTTAGGCTGTCTGGACATTCTGTCATCAATAAAGGGTGCCAGATTCGTTCGATTCTGCGATGCTTTTGGGATACCTCTCGTGACTTTTGAGGACGTCCCTGGATTCCTCCCTGGTAGGATAATGTCATGTGATTATCATGCCTGCATCATGTGATAGTCATGTGACTGTAGGTACACATGAGGAGTATAACGGGATCATTAGAAATGGAGCAAAACTACTATTTGCTTATGCTGAAGCCACGGTCCCGAAAATCACAGTCATCACTCGAAAGGTATGTTCATCATGTGATGTGTCAAGTGATGTCATGTGACCTGCAGGCCTATGGAGGGGCCTATGATGTGATGAGTTCCAAGCATCTCCGTGGTGATATTAATTACGCTTGGCCGACTGCCGAGATTGCTGTAATGGGTGCAAAGGTCAGTATCACAATGATAACGGCCGTGATTTAACCTTTTGTTCACTACAGGGAGCTGTTGCTATATTGCACAGAGATAAAAGTCCTGAAGGTACATACATTACCACAATCCATTTACCGGTTAAAAACAAGTCTCCTTTATAAAGAGGTGTGCTTTATTTAGAATGCCACTGTGCTAATTCCACAGATCATCCAGCCCTTCAGGACGAGTACGAGCGAACCCTCTGCACCCCATTCCAAGCGGCAGCGAGAGGATTTATCGATGACATCATCCTCCCTCGTGAGACGAGACTGAGAATCTGTGAGGACCTTGAACTCTTGGCCACAAAGAAGCAGGACATGCCATGGAAGAAACATGGCAACATCCCTCTCTGAAACTTGCTTTTTGTTAGTCAAATGTGCATTATAGTAGTTGCAGATGCGGCATTCATACCTTTCAAGATTTTGAGATAAAACTATGATTATTGGCTGGCGAAGCAAACCTATTCCTCTGAATGCGCAATTTCCTATAATACTAACGTCCCTGCACTCGCAACAACAGTTTGATTTACTCAGGGAGACGGTGTGCCTGACATACAAGCAAGTCTCATGATAGTTTTCTCTCGTTCTCTCTCAGTACATATATGTGCGCAGAATACACAAACCCCAAATTATTATACTAGGTTAGATAAGGGTTAACTAGGTTACAAGTGGAAAGGTCTGTGTACTCTCAACTGGTCAGCTGGAAAAGATGCAACACGAAACGTGGTCACGGAGCTCTGCTTCTAACATCAACATCTGCACAGATTTCCTTCCCTCCATATCAAAAACACGAACACTATTTTTTACATGAGCACCCACAAGAAGACAAGTGTTGTTTATACGTGCTGTAGCACAGTGGTTTCAGGTTTGCATTGTCGTGTGTGTAAGGGTCTCGTGGTTCGATTCCCACAGCTCCTTTTTTCCTTGGAGAAAGAGTGTCGTCTCTGCCCTGAGACCTCATTTTTGACACATGCATGTTCAAAAGGACATTAAACACAAGAGATATATCTGTTACAATCTGAAAGTCTAGTGAGCACTACATTAAAATGGGTCTCTGGGGAGCTATGCTGCTCAACATGGTAGCTCTATATACTCACAGTATACTCTCTCTGGTTGGTCAGATAATGAGTCACAAGGCTTCACCAGTGGCTTAGAGTTTGCGGTGCGACAGACACAAGACTGGCTACATACATGCTTATTATGTACATCAGTACATAACAAGCATGTATAATTATAGCAATTGTGCGATTTGGAGCCCCTAGTAGGAAAGAGTAGAGACTTAACTCGCCTCTTTTCGTCATGCATACAGCGTGGCTTTTGACACTGTAGAGTGCAAACTTCATTCTGAAATTAGTGGTACATGCCCTGCATGCCACCTTTGATGCATCACTATACAAGTTCAGTATTATAATTTTACAACATTATAGTCTGGTGGTAGAATTGGATATCAGCAGAGTTTAGCAATCAGAGTCTTCAGCCAGGCCATGAGCATTGAGAAGAACAGAGCCACTCTTAGCCTTGCCGCTCCCTGGTCTCACAGAGGAGAGCTTTCTCCTGGAGGAGGTTGGTGAGTTGGGGGAAAGAGCCTTGCCACGAGGGAGAGACCCGCCAGAGTTACTGCTAGTGGATCGAGGAAGCAGAGTGTCCGTGTCAGTTTCAGTCTCGCAGGGAGAAGAATCGTGAAGGGAATCACGTGAGGGAGGAGGGGGACTAGAATCTGCTCTCTCTCGAGGGATTAGGAGATCGTTCGAGCCATCATGTGCGTAGGAGTCGCTTGCAGGGATGGCAGCAGTGGTGGTAGTATTGTTGGGGAGAGGGGAAGTGCGTGGGGAGTGGGACTTGTGAGGAGGGGAGAGGGTGAGGGGTGGGAAGTGGCGGATGGTAAGGGAGGGAGAAGAAATAGGTGAGGCAGAGCGAGAGGAGGGTCGTGGGGATGGTGGTGGGGGGAGAATCAAAGATGACACGGAAGTAATTGACGCCTCTTTAGTGTCTAGTTTGTGCCTCTCGCCCGATTCCAAGTGTACCTCTGCTTCAATAGTGACCGTTGCATGTGACTTAGGAGTAAGAGCCATCTCATTGGCGGTCACAATGCACCCCTCTGTTTTTCTTTCCTCCATTGGGCTGACGGCATCAAAATCTTCAACGTCTGCTTGGAACTCTGAACTAGTGAACTTGCTGTCATCCCTCAACTGTGAAAGAGGAGGATTCCTTGATTGTTTCTCTGCCGGCGGCTTTCTAGCCTTTCGTACTCGTCTAGGTGAGGCCTCAACTGGTGGGCTAGTTAGTGGAGAGAGAGCAGGTTGCTGACTGCCTACGGTCTTTCTACCTGCAGTTCTTTTTGGTTGGAAGCTAGTAGAGGTTTGAGAAGTTCGCTTCGAAGCAGTGACACCGTCAGTGGACGAGACACTTCCCTTAGCAGATGTTTCACCTGCTGAGGCACGGGCTGGCCGCTTCTTCAAATCCTCACCTTTCATTACCACCACTGTCCTCTTGCTTCTACTCTCCTCCGGTGAAGGATTGGAAAACTTCAGAAAGTTTGGCCGTGCATCCGAACGCTTTTTTCCTTTCCTCGCATTCCCCGTGCCACCCTCTTCCCCAATGCTGGGGAGAGAGTGTTGGTACGAGAGCCTTCTTTTCGGGTGTCTTGGAGGACGCGAGTGCTCTAAGATGGTTGAGGCTCGTTTGAACTTGCTGTGTGAACTCGGAGACTTCAGTTCATCTTTGTAGCTGGTGAGGAGGTCGTTCTTGCTCCTGGCAGTTTGGCTCTGCCCATGTCTCCTCAGAGACTGGCACTTGTCTATGCAGTTTCTGAAGGCCTGCAGCTGCACTGGACTCTCCACCTTGACACTCCTTTCAACTTCACTTAGCTGGAAAAAGAGTGCAGTTTGTAAGTATGTAGTACAGTGGAACCTCTGAAAAAAGGGACCATGAAGTTTATAAAGAGGTTTCCTTTTACTCTGAGGTTACACTATTTACAACAGAGGAACCCCTCTAATTCAAACATAAATGGGTGTTCATATTAGTGAGGTGTCCTTATTCAAGGGGTTAAAAGGCATGCAATAATTGTTCTTGGGAAAGAAAAGTGTCCTTTTAGTACAGAGGTATCCTCGTGTTATTAGAAGGGTTATCCCTAATTATCGGCTGAAGGTCTATTATAAAACTGCATTATTGTTGGGGCTCACCAGTGACTCAAGCTGTCCCAGGAGTGGCCAAATAAAGGAGAAGAGAGGGATGTGATGGACACAGAGAAGACCCTCGTACACGTGAGTCAAGAGTGCCTTGTAATAGGCAAGGTAGGAGTCAAAATTAGACTGACCTGCATTGGGGACACATCGTGTAATACACTGTATAAGTGGAAATAATTATTGGCGGCCATTGATTTGCCAACAGGCTGTATTATCTTAGCCAAAGTGTTATGGCACAAAGCAGCTAAATATTTTTGCATATTTAAATTCTGTGTGACTGTCTAGACAGCGATTCCGTGAAAACTACGGACAAGGCTCTTGCGTTGTGGCGTTCTTCACGCAAAGGACCCGAGGGCTTCTAACGCGTGTAAATTTCAACGGACGAGATATTTAGTACGTACCTTCAGTTGACGGTTTGTACGTGTGCGCGGGTTGCACAGGGAAACGGCACCGAAGGCACGCGGTAGGCGCCGCGGGCACTAATTGCAACTTACAAATGAGTGAGTGCATACTAAGGTGATCCACAGTATATACGGTACCTGAAACGGAGGTGTGACGCGAGGATCGACTGCTAGTTGAACTAAGAAGAGACGAAGAAGATCCAGTTTTCTCATCTGACTCGTGAGGCTTGCTCGGCCGCAGACCCTCTAGTCTCCTGAGTGAGAGAGACATGATCCACTGAGCCACCCCTGACCAGTCCATGAGTCTGAAAGACTCGGAGAATGCACAGCAGAACACCTTGATGGCTGCAGCAGAAGAGAGACAGTGAGTGAGGTTAGGGTTAAAGCCTTGTGTAATACAGCAAAACTTCCTTTTAAAAAACACCCTCTGAAAAAAGGAGTCTTTGTCCCACCCCACATTAGATAAAGGGACACCTCTGAGTAAAGGACACGTCAATTCCCCAAGATACCCCTTATTCAGAAGATTCAGTGTAGATGATGCCATAGTGTAACTATGCCAGTGTGGTTCAGTAAACATGTAGGGATGTCTTCTGCGCTTACCACTAATGCAATGGTCATGTTTTAGATGTCAGTTTTATACATCACCATCTGTCTTTCCCACTATAAAAATAGCTATTATAGTCCAAAACTCAGAAGGACTTGGGATTTGAAAATGTGGAGATAATAGACATGTATGGTTTTAACAGTCAGTGTAGCTGAGGTAGTTCTTCTAGGCAGAAATATCTATCACTGCTGTTTTTCTGCCCCAAGAGTGTGGGAAGAAGTGACAAACCTCTGCAGAACATGTCGGCTGGGATCTCGGTACGAGACAGGTCCATGAAATGGCTTGGATGGAGAGGAGGACGACTCAACTTCAGAATGTTCTCGACTTTCTTGTCGAGCAGCTGGAGGAGAAACTCTAGGTCCTGCTCTGGGAGCCTCTCCAGATCCTCTGTAGCATCAACAGACAGAGTTAGGGTATAGCTGCATTTGTAGGGAGAGTTTACTTACCTCTGAGGCCAAGGTGGATACAGAGGGGAAGAAGAATCTTTGGGAAAATGGTGTCCTTTATCACAAGCTTCGGTGAGAGAAGATCAGACAGATGATACCTGCAAATTCAAATACTGAAGCCACTGTCCGTGGTGTATACTTTAAGGGTACGCTCACTGAAGTCTAGGATTGGGAGCGTCTTTGGTTGTCACCATGAGCTGCGATATTAGCTTAACGACGGCCTCTGTAAAGCCTGGGGGAGCAAAATGCAGCAGTGGTCTTCTTCGTCCTACGTTGCCACCTTGGCTAGGCGAGCCGTCCTGGCCCCCTCCCCCTCCTCTTTCTTGAGCTGGTGCACGCACAATGACTTCCAGCAGCATCTGTGGAAGATCAACAATTACGTAAACGACAGTGTCAAATTAATACAAGAATGAATGCAAAACGTTTATCTGCGAGTGCACATCTTGACGCATGTGTGAAATTCAGAGGTTTCACTCGTGTTTAACAGCACAAAACATTACTGTATGTGCAGTGCCAGTCACATAACACAACTCATATGAGTAGTTTTACTAGCCAATAATTATAGAACTACCTTTAGTTTGACAAATATTTGTTCTTGAGCAGCAAGGCGATCACATGACTTGATACATTGTGTGATACCTGTACACGAAAGAGGGAGAGAGGGACGTATTAGAGCGTCATATAGGGATGCTATCAGCCTCATTTTGAAGTTTAGACATACTTGTAGATTTACAAAGATTGTGTGTTGTAGATTTGAGGCATGTTGGTTATTCAGTGGATAGAACTCTGTGCCTAGACGGCAAATTTGGCGCATTTGAATCCTACCACGGACAGCTCGAGTTGTCCTGGGTATAGATTGTACTAGCTTTCCCTTACAACGTTTTTGGAGTTGGTCATCTTTGGTGATTTAACTACCCCAGGCTGCCTGTACTTGAAAGTGTACTGTGTCACTGCAGCTTGCTTTAGGCTAGGTTTACAATATGTTGCTTGCCCCCATTGTACTGTACCACGTTGCTGCATGCATCGCGAATCCATTCTCATCTTCGTGGTAGGGTGCGATGCGGCACAGTGTGACAGGGCAATGTGACGTATTGTGAACCTAGCCTTAGCGTTGTAGAGTTGAACTCCTGCCTGCTTCAATGGGCAGAGTGCTCTGCGTACATGGCCGAGTGGGATGTTTTTTGTTTGAATCTCACCAAGGGCAGCTTTTTAGTTGGAGTTGTATTGGGTGTAGTTGCTTTGCTTTGCTTTGCTTTCATGCATGTAAGAACATCCTGGTTGGGATGAGTATTTGAGCCTCATGTTCCAACCACAGAAGCACAACGAATGAACAGGGCCAT